>QYSG01011343.1:0-14157 GCA_003988875.1 Lachnum nothofagi
TACTTTGGTTTGAATTCGATGTCGCATTCCCGAGATCCATGTCCGTTTCTGGATTTTGTCGATGTTACTCTACATATGCGGTCCAAAAACGCCGTACCGTACGCCACCGTATGGCCGCATCGCCTTACGTCATCCGCCAAAGTCGTTCCTCTGCTGCCTGCATTCCCAACCATGCCGATACAATATATCGAGGTCGAAGTTGAATAGCGCCTTAACTGTCCTGCCAAAGTTTAATCGCGATTCCGTTCAACAGGCCGTCTGCGTATGAGTCCAGTTCTATCAACTACTCCTACGGCGGGGTCAAATTATTTGATCTGACTAGCGGGACTCCCCTAGACGTTATCCGGCTGTATAAAGTCCCATACACAAAGGATCCCAGCAGTTTACCAGAAAAGCGTTCAAAAGGCGAGGTACTTTCGCCTCAAGGCACGATGGTTGCTCTCGAAGCAATCCAAACCTCAAACAAAACCATCTCCTCACTTTCACCAACCGCCGTCTTTGTCGGCGCAACATCAGGAATCGGCCTCGGGGCCATCCAGGCCCTTCTTATAAGCACCTCCTCCCCCAAGATCTTCATAGTCGGACGCTCGCAATCAAAATTCGCCTCCACACTCACCCACCTCGAAACCCTCAACTCATCCGCCAAGATCACATTCATCGAAGCACAAGTCTCGCTCCTCAAAGAGGTCTCCCAAACTTGCACACTTATCAAATCCCAAACCCAGGTCATAGACTACCTATGGCTCTCTTCAGGCGGTCTCATCGCCGGCCACAGCCTTACTCCAGAGGGCCTCAACTCCGACTTCGCCATAAAATACTACTGCCGCACGCTCTTCATCCAGCTCCTCCTCCCGCTCCTCAACGCCTCGCAAAACTCCCCTCACGTCGTCTCCGTTCTATCAGCAGGCCAAGAAGGCCCCATGAACACCTCTGACTTCGGACTCCTGGACCCTCACAACGTGACCGGCTTCTGGATGGCGCAGAAGCAGGGCGTTACGCTGACTAGCCTCGCGATGCGCGAACTGGCTACAAGGAACCCAAAGATTGCCTTTATACATACAAGTCCTGGCGCAGTCGCCACGGATCTGCATTCGAAATGGGCGGACTCGATGAGCGCGCCGATGGGGACGCTTGTGAGATGGGTTTTCACGCCCCTTTTTCATCTAGTTGCTTGGACGCCGGAGCAGGCGGGGGAGGTGGGGCTGTATGAGATGACGAGCGAGAAGTTTGGAGCCGGGAGTGAGAAGAACTTTTGGAGGCTGGATGGGAAGGCGGAAGAGGAGAAGGCGAGTGAAGTGCTGGATGGGTATGTGGAGGACGGGACGCAGGGAAAGGCGTGGGAGCATACTTTGGGGGTGTTTGAGCAGGTGCTGGGGAAATAGGTACCATGTTTCTTGTCATATTTTGCAGCACTTGGAATTCTATCCGTCTAAGCTTTTCTGCCAGAATGTCCCACAGCTTGCGAGAGATTATCTCTCAACAGGCCCTCAATGTCCTCTCTCTTTACGCACTTCCGCCCTCAGTTTTACTTCTCAGCCTTCTCAATCTCCAGAAGCTGCTTCCCCAACTCCACAAACGTCTCTTCCTCGCTCCGGTATTCGATGCCCAGAATCTTCTTCGCCTTCTCGCTCGAAACCCTATAAACGTTTTCCGGCAAGTCATTCGTACCCGGAGTTCCAACTGGCGTCCTCCCCTCCAGCTCCGGAACATGCTCCCTAAGTATATCCGAGGTAGCTTGACTGCCAATATTCCCCTTACTAACAATAATCCTCTCGCCTCCAGCCTTCTCCCTCTGCACAGCCCTCACGTGCGCCACCGCCAAATCTCTCACATCCACATACGCGTGCACGCCACTAGGCGGCAACGGCGCATCCTTGCTAGCCGCGATGAAATTCTGATAGATCCTCGCGTTAGACTCATTGATCTCCGCCACGCTCTTGACGGTGTGGATCATCGGCCCCCAGATCATCGGCGGGTTGATAGAGACGAGATCGAAAGAGGGTTTCTGCTCCTTGACGAAGTCCCATGCTGCGAGCTCGGCGTATTTCTTGGAGGCCCGGTAGGCTTCTCCTTTTGAGCCCGTGAGGGCGTCGGCATACGCGATGGGGTTCCAGTCGTCCTCGGTGTAGATCTTGGGTGGGGACGTGGCGATGGGCGCGCTGAAGTCTATGACGGCTGCGCAGGACGAGGTGTAGATCACCCGCTTTACCGAAGGGGCGTAGTCTCTGATTGTTTGCAGCAGCGATGTGGTGCCTTGGATAGCGGGGTCCAGGAATTCTTTATTGTTGGTGATGGAAGCAAAGAAGAAGGGGGAGGCTTGGTGGAGGACCGTTGTGATTGGTGGATCTGACTGAAGGGCTGAGACGAAGGCTGAGGGAGCKACCATGTCKGGCACGATGGCGAAATCCATCTGTGATTTGGAGGATTTGAAGTCTTGGGCGATTTGGTCTGCCTTGGGCTGCGAGCGAACCACGCAGCGGACGAAGAAGCCGGCTTTAAGGAGCTCGTTCAGGATGTGGGATCCTAGAAAGCCATTGGCGCCTGTGAGAAGAACCTTCTGTGCCATTGCTGTAGAAAATCGTCGCTGTTTGTGTTCCTTTGTGATATCGAGCTTTGTAGCTGATTGTTGATTTGATGAGCTGGGTTGTGCTGAGTGATGGTTGAAGATGAGAGAAGAAAGGAAAGATATATAATTTACTCGACGGCGATAGTGCCATTAACTCCAGCTTGAAGTGARGTCAYGATACTTGACCAARCATCCCTGAACTGMWGATRGACGATGAGGCTCAGATTRAAGAAGCTTTTCCAGYGTTGACTGGATCGATAGTGGCTGAGAGAGCCGTGGGTGATCGGGATGCGTAATCATTGGCCAATGAGAACCGTATTCCTTTGGAGYGTCGCACCAACCTCGCGTCAATCTCACTGCATCTACCCGCATACCATGCTGAATTAGGCCGACTTCTGAATAATCAGTCGTCTTAACAGCGATAYTGTAACCCGCTTTTCGGCGATCGGCCATTTCTRCCATRGGCWCTGTTTCGGAGAACCTTAGCGAGATGTTWAAGGGGCGGGGAAAGGGGTTAACGAGGACTCAAGTCCGGCAGTCAGACATACGTGCGGAATAGAACCGCCCCGTTRTAAAACAAAATATGGAACAAATTCTCGTYTATATTCTGGAAGGCACATTGAGAATTCCAAACAGGAAAGGYCTGTCAACTYTCAACKCAGCTGGAGCGAAAAGTTGGGAGCGGTYTAGTCTGCGAGAAGCTGGAACATGTCGAATGCCTTCTCCTTCTCGATATCTTGGAAAGAGCGACGGACGCTTCATCATGCCCGTGCCTTGCTGGCTTAGGTCCATGACGAGGGTCACCTTAGAGAAGGAACGACCCCRGGACGCTGCTGCATCAAATTCACAAGMGGCAGGAACAACSTCCTCTCCAACACCTCAYCCTCRCGAACACCCGTCTCGATCTCAACCCACTTTCTTAAATCCGCCCARYYAACCCACTCCCAGCCTTCACACTTCTCCGRCTCCAGGACCTTGGGCTCATCACTATCRTTCTCTCTGAYACAGACCGTGAACATGGTAACGTAGTGTTTGTTATCCGCTGGCATGTAATCATTCGTCGCAGTCAAGAAACGCACGTCCGTGACTTTGAGGCCGGTCTCCTCAAGCGTCTCACGCGCAGCACATTCCTCTGGAGTTTCGCCGAATTCAAGATGGCCGCCAGGMAGAGCCCAGCTTCCGGCGCCGTGGGAGTTGAGGCGTTTGCCGRCTAGGAAGCGGGGGTTTGAGGGGGGCTGGTGGCGTGATTCGAGRATGAAGACTCCGACGCCTACACGGACTTGAGGGGTCTCTGCTGCCATAGTGAGACAAAGAGGATTTTTCTTCTAGGTCCAGAGGCTCTACAAAGCGCYGAAGTAAAATTGGTCTTGTGGGCAARTAGTTGCAGTTGYATGCGTAGAACGAGAAGGTGAAAAAGCTCGAAGCTGACTAAGCATCYCATTCATTAACTAAAATCAAAAACAAGTAGTTCTTCCAAGTCTCGCACACAAGATTATCTATTTCTTTCGAGGATATTTTATTGACTGTTCTACCTTCAGGTGCAKTATAAATCTTTGGAAAAGGAAAAGGAAAAGGAGTCATTCTTTTCAACCGGTCACCAATTTCCTTAAGTTTTCGACAACTATGTCTTTACCTTGAACTAATTCACCAAGGCCCAGCTACACCATACTCATGGCTTACCTAGCTTGGCGGCGTGATTCTGTCGGTATATGAACTGATGACTGGGTTGTTGCCAGGCAAAGCCGAGATAGGGCCGTTCAAGCCTGCTCACCCTATTCACGTTCACACGCTTACTGGAAACGGTTATTAGAAATCATTAACTTTTAACTAGGGGCCCGAAAAGGCCCCTCTTGTCCCAGGTAGGAATCCCAAATATTTACCCTGCCTAATCTAAAATTGGCTTTTGCTTCCTTCCTTTCCAAGTTTTTCACCTTATGCAACGGAGAGGCTCTCCTGCCATCAAGTTAAACTTTCCTAGTCTGAATTCCGCCTCAATGTCAATACCTCTTATTAGAACCTTATTAGACTCTCGGCAGTGTCACGATGGCAKATTGCGGTTAAAAGTCTTTGCGGGTAGGGAGTAAGTTACTATAGCGACGAGTTTTAAAAGTCTTAGCCCCTATAATAGCCTATTGCTTTAGGCTTGGCTACACTAAAGCCCCTTAAAGCAGGTACTAATTTCGTTTAGCTTGCTACTAGGCATTAATATAAAGTTCTAGGGTTTTAAAAGCCTATAATTATAGCGCCTTAGTGTCCTGAAATAAGCTTATATTATTATTCGCAAAGACTTTTGACCGCAATTTACGTAAAGGCGGTGTGTAAACGGTAGAATCTGTTAACTACTTTTCCAGACGACCCTACAACTCATTCTCATTCTCTTTAGATTGTAGAAAAATCGTCGAATGCAGAAGACGCTTACGCCCAATTTCTAGGATGATATTTGCATACATTACATYGGTCACTTACACTAATATTATTGAAACATACTCGCATTAGGAAAGTGACAATAAACCAGTTCTCACATTAGCCACTCATTACCCAGTTGTTATCGCGTCCTAGTACATGATCTCAGAGGTCCGCAAGCGAATCATAGAACTTGAATAGATATAGCGCCCTCGATCGCGTGACCTCACGTGACTATATCACATTCCGCAGAGCTCTTTGTAGTATAGCTCTCCATACTTGAGCGTTAGGCTCCAAGGTGGATTCGTAACAGTTTGGCAAGCCGCCTCGCTCAGCTGGTTACCGGACGCCAACTAGAACTATGCGTCAAATCGTACATTTGCTGGACAATTTCTATCGATACTTCCTCCTTTCGCCGCCGGCTTGCATCCAGTGAGAGTTGTGCTAGCTTTTGAACCTTTCGTCCGTCTAGTTCATAATTGTTTCCTAATTCTTTACAAATCGAGTTGATGGCCTGTTCCGTCAGGTTAGAGCTTCCCTTGAATAAGTGACTCTTCCATATCTTTGTTCTGCTCGTAGCATTCAAAGGATCGAAATGCAGAGGAATATATCACCCCCGGAAAGTACTCGAGATACCGTAAAAAGATGGAGACTATGGCGCTGTGAAGATAGTCTTTGGCAGCGCGTCTATCTGCCAGGAAGGCGTCTGCCTCGTCGATGAGCACAATGGCAGAGCCTTGCAGAGCGAGTTTGAGGAGTGGTTGTAGGTTTTTCTCGATCTTGTACGGATGCTGTCCGAGGTCACCGCTCGAGATTGGAAGAAGTGCTCTTTTATTCTCCTCTGCCATCAACTCTGCCACAARTTAGGACTGTACCATGAGGAKGGAAAAAGAGTGATTACCTGCAGTAAGGGTTTTTCCGCATCCGGGTGGCCCATAGAGGAGAAATATTAGCCCCTCGCCTTTCCCTGAGACGACCCCGTTGGACTGCGGCTTCGAGAGAYGCTGCATGATGAGATCCCTTAAAAGATATTTCCGTTTGGTATCTATTTCAARTTCTCTGAGGGGGTTCGGAGCCCACTCGACAGCTTTCAGCAGATCAATGTCAAAATACGCCCATTCCTTCTTGACCAGGCTATACCCAGGAGACAATGCAGGGCACAAGAGTGCCTGCGCGTCGGTCCAGTTATAGCCTTGCTTATCAAAACATCGYCATAGATCACCCCGTGGCAATGTTATCTCGGAGGTGATCTTCCAGACATCGGCAGGGATAACCGACCCAGTAACATGTCCACCTTTCTCGCTGGTTCGGCGCTTCTTGTTGTGAAGAGGGCTGCCAAGCTCAGGGAATGCGTCTGCGAAGGCTGGGTAGTCAAGAATCACTCGGCCAGACATCTAGAGAACTGTCAGCAATTTTGAAACGTTGAAGAGTTTTAAACTTTCGGACATTCTTCGGGACTATCCTGACTTCATTGGGCCAACTCAATTTCGTAGGTACTTGAGCAATCCCTATGATCGAACATTAGCTTTGAAAAACTTCTTGACGCTTATTATAAGGATTTTATCTTCTCAAACSTTTGTAATCCATGGTCTTGCCCTCCACATAATCGCACCACTGTTTCCCACGAGCAATAAGCCTTGTAACTAGTTCATTTTTCTCCTCATCTTTTAGATGCTTGAGTGGAAAGCATTCCAAGTCCGTGATCTTTCGCGAACTCGCGAACTCTCTGATTTGAAGCGTCCCAGCCGTGAGGCCAAACGTCGAATCATTGTATCCCCATCTAAAAACGCTGACATTCCTGTATTTGCCGACCATCGATTTATCTTCCACTTCATCACTAATTTCATGAAAAAGAAAACACTCCGGGTGCTTCGTCTTCCCCGACTTCTCTCTCTTTACTGCGGAGTCTACCAGTCCCTGACTATGCCCAACTATAATGCTGCCGGCTTCGAAGATGATGGGCAAATCCTCAAAAGTGATAAGGCCTTTGTCAATGAGCCCCTCTTGGATCGTGTCTAAAGTCTGGCACTCTTCCGACATTTTATCAACCAGCCATTCGAGATGCTGTTTTTGCTCTTGTGTAGTAGATGCTTTTGTCATCATATCTTGAATCTCACGTCGACAGTGAAAGAGAGAGTAATATGGCTTTCGAAAGACAATTGGATCGGCACCGAATCCTTCCGGAGAATAATCGCCAAAGACTGAATTTAAGGCTTTCTGCATGATTTCGCACTGAATTTCGAGGTCTGTTTGTTCAGTCTCACCTTTGACGTTGACACGATCCCGAGCAACAATTGCGTACTCCCCAAATGGTGAGTCCCTACCACGTCCTTGAGATGCCGTTGATTTCCGTATGACTTGAGAGGGACTCCCATCCCTCCCTTCCTTCTCAATAATCCCGACATACGGATACTTTATGAMTGAGGGATGATTAGTAATTTCTTGAGAGGGTTACGGGAACATCGAACCTGGATGGCTCTCACCCACTGCCTGTATTCGAGCTTTCAAGCTCATGTACCGTTCGAAATCCATCGTACCAGCCTCTACCGAGAYCACGCGGCTCAGYGCCTTGGGAATGAGAGGATGGCTAAAGAGCTTAGCAAATACTCAATTAAATGAKAATGGAAGATGATGAGATTAGTTGACAGCCTTAAAGCGTTGAAGCATCCAGCAGGTCTGGACTTCAATACAGAAGAAGGAAGCGGGCTGCCTCACTTCTTTCAATTATCTAGCCTTCGTACACCTCCTCTCTGCAAGCATACCTAACCATGTTCATTGCTACCTGAAACAGGGGGTAGTCAGGATTGATGAGGCGCAGGGGCTTGGCCCATTGAAATAATTGGTAGCAAAGGGGCCTACCCCGCCCGAAGGCTTACAGCAGTAGGGCGTAACACAGCAGAGAGAAATTTTGTGGAGCCCCCACTCAATATGTAGAGGTAGAGTTGCTTCTTAGCACAGCCTCATTTAGTATCAATCTCTCCAGATTCAAATACCTCGCTAAGTGGAYAATATTCGGAATTCTAGTTCACCACGGGAGACATTATTCTTACGAGATCGTTGTATATCCACTAATTACAGCCTYTTCCGCCCTAAAAACCCAAGCACGAGTGCGGCCGGTCCTCAATCGGCAATTCTCGGAGTGTTATCTATGAATGAAGCAGGCATGTCTCATCAACATTCCGCATCTTGGTATGAAACCCGCTCCTGTGACCCATGCGCTCTAGTATTCCAGCAAGTATTTCCATTATAGTGCTAAATGTTGAATAAAGGGACGAGGAAAAATCCATAGGGGTCGATGCAGTTCACGGCGTAAGGCAAAAGCCCAACAACAGCGTTTCTCTAGCCATGCCTATTGTGGACCTCGATGAAGATCTRGTCTTCCAAGCTGCAACCGATTATCAGAACTGGACCTACAAAGATGTTACGCTGAAGAATCTTCCCGCCTTCGACCAATCTACTTCCTTCGGAATCACCATGGACGACGAGAACAACAATATCCGYGAGGAAATTAAAAAAATAGTCCATTTTGTGAATTCCAATGAACCTCCTCTTTTTGATAGCTATGGAACCCTGGGTGGTACCAATGCAGCTRGCTTCGAAGATTTGTATAATGTCGTCRACCAAATCTCGTGCAATCTTCAGATCATCAGGCACGATAATGCGTGTTTAGCGCTGGRCCATTACGTTGACGAATMTTTCTACRATKTTCTGAAGATATCCCGAGCGGAGATYCGACGCCGATATMTAGGACAGYCAAGTAAGATYACTGGACATAACCCGAAGSYTCTGAGAGATGAGATCAGYAATGTGCAGGCCTATCATGCCCTGGTAGACTTCATCTTCCAGTCTCTGGCCTGGTGGCTTATGCGCGTTGGAAAGCGGAAGTCCTGGTGCGCCTCAATCATCGCTGTACTAGCCCGATGGTCCGTCAAACTCAAGCTAATTGCATTGGACCCGACTCGCTGGGCCGAAATGTCTCTAGTCAGAGGAGTAGATACGATGAGACRGATCTCCCATGATCAGAAAAACGAGARCCGAATCTCTGTCARATTTCCTTCCACCACTGGACAGGTCAAGGAGGAGGTYTATTTCCCGGACGACCGAGATCTGGACTACAGTTATTATTCCTGGAAGCTTCGCATGAGACAAACTCTTCACAGGCTCGTTCGCCAAATCTTAAGCAATCTGATCGCCGAAAAATCACGCCCGACGAGATTRGCTGCATTCGAAGTTCGCACACTTATGTATAGGGGTATACTTGATAACACATTACGTCAGCTTACGRTTCAACGGGACGGGACTATTGAGATGTCTTCAGATCATAGCGACTTGAGATGCAGCTACTGTGCTTTACAGCTTCTGTTGTTCAATGCTCAGCGTATTGCCGAAAAGGGTATGACTATAGCCACATCGGAGGTAGCAAGGTTCCATTACATCAAGTTGACCAAAGRCTCCGATTCTAAGGTCGGACCAGTCGCAACAGAGCGGCTGGATGATATTGTTTCGGCATTGATACCTTTGAGTCTGGTAGGGAGCTCCAGGTTTGTCAATCTCCTGGATAACCCKCTGTTCCAGAAATATTTTGACGACGAACATCAGCTAGCAATGTCTGATCTGTTTCCCCTCGACGATTGTCTAAGGATTGAGTTTTCTTTGAGTACCAGACAAGGAAGTATCAACACCTTGGGCAGATTTGGCACAACTAGGGTCCCAGCATCGAGAAGCCCTCTCATTACATCTATGGAARGTGAGAAACATCTACTTTGCACCACCACCACTATAAGCGGAAGTGACTGACGAACTTTTCAACTGGGAAAAGATATAGATAACGAATTTGAGGAATGCGATATCAGCGATGGAGATTTCTCTGAGACCACTCTCAAGAAAGTCAAGAAAGACGCAAAAAAAGTTCTCCAGGATTATCAGTCCAAAAAGGGAGAGATCAAGACCTGGGCTGTAACCGAAGATTCAGTGCGAGTTCGTACTGCAAAGTACTCCAGTATTGTCCTCACAGTTGCCATTGGGATTATCGGAGGTGGCCTCTCAGTGCCATTCCTTGTCAAGGAAGGCATTCCAGGTGTAGACCCATTCCAGTTTGTTACATTCGGCTGGCTTCTGGCTGGTGCATTCTTAGTCTTAGCAAAGAGCCGATACGTTGAAAACTGGCCGTGGCACGATTTCCTGCGAGGGCAGATAGTCTGCCGAAGTGTTTCTGAGTTGGCTGTGACCTCAAGAGTTAAGGAACAAACAGTTCTTCTGTACTTGCTTCATCATGAGTTCAGGAATCCGCTGGTGTATAGCGGCCCCTATCCTGGCGTCTTCCGTCGCCGAGCGGAAAAGGGAGCTCGAGGATTCGATATTAATRTCCCCACAGGTCATGCGACAGTCCTAGCGGCCGGGTTTATTGTTCTCCAATTTCTCCCCAAAGATGCAGGAGAAAACACAGCCGCAGGAGAACAGACAGACGCAAGAGAACAGACAGACGCAAGAGAAAGGGAACGGAAGGTACACACCGAACTTCAGGATACACGCGAAGATGCACCTGGAACACCTCTTGTTTTCATACAAGATGAGGGTCTTGAGGGTGGAGGCGACAAGCAAGAGCTAGGATACAGGACAATTCGTCTGAAGCTGGATACGATTTTACTTAGGGGGGAAAGGGGGGGACTTCTACTTTGTGTTAATGGTACTTCCATTGAAATAGACATGGTTGCTTATAATAATACGGAGCTGTTCATCCGGGATTCGATACGCTTCCTTTCCCAAGTGTGTGCTCTGCCAGCCAATGATCTTACTTCGTAGCCTGCTTTTAGGCTGGACGAAAACCTTGAATCGAAGGTATGGGAATACTTGTAAGTGATTGGGGTGAGTGTGCCGGTTACATGTGGGCTGATGCAACGAAGAATCGAGGGTTGAAGGAGTACAGCGATAGCTGCACTGGGAGAGTCAGAGCTGGAGGTAGGCAAAGGGAAAAGTCGGCGTTATTAACTTCTTATATGGACACCCGTGCTTCGTGTTAGTTTACGCTAGAAAACTTGTAGTGCTTTTTGAACAAAAGACTGTGGATGCCGAAGCCTCGAAAGACTCGAACACTCACGCTGTTTTATCCCCCGAAGGGTGCGGTAAAGCGGCAAATTCTTTGTGTGACCAAGCGAGGCCCGATTTGGCAAAGCTTCCCGGCTTCCCACCACGACTATTTAAGGCTCTCGCACCAAACTTTCGATCTTGAAATTTTCAATCTCTTCAACTTTCTACCACAATGCACCACGACAAGACTTCAGCCTTCCTAGGTAAGACCCCTCTCCATCTCCTATACACGTTCCCATCCCTTGCTATGATTCAAACTCTTTCCAGTTCGCAGTTTCCACGCGAGCCGTCGCCTTAAGAACCTACTTAGTAGAAACATAAGAAGCTTGCTGACTTGCGCTGAGTAGCTGAATGACCTGAGAGGGTCCACGTCATTTCTGTGGCGAATGACTTCGGCTTGAGAGATTATTGTGCTTGTGAAGGAAGTTGTCATTCGGGTGCGAAGTAGGCCTACGATGGCTTTGGACAGTCGTTCCTATCGAAATCTCTATTCCTTTTATTTCCTAAACTCTGCTTCCTGCTACTCTAACTTTCGATGCATCCGTAGAATCTATTTGAGTCGCTTTTCGTCACCTGCCCTGCAGAATTGCTGTTCAAAATGATGTCCGATGGAGACAAAGAGAAGGTTTGTTTCTTTCAAAAATGTGTCGAGGGTTGCAACTTCTGCTTCGGTAAGCCTCAAGTTGTTCGACCTGACGGCCTCGTAAACATCGTGCAGTAATTGTCACAAGCGACGCTGCTACCCCAAGAGGGTCCATTACGCATACCCTCGAAGAGACTTGATACTGTATCTTCCGGACTTTGCTTACTTCAATGTGCAGATTTTTGGCTTAGGAAAAGCCTCTCTACCCTTGCTTACTATATTTGAATAGGTGAAAGTAGTGGCCGGCTTTAATTTGTGGAAAGCCTCACTTTATTCCTTGCGAGGCTGAACGAATGAAAGAATCACCCTTGCTTTCCCACTAGGCGCACTGTGCCGACCAACGCCCGAATGTCTCACAGCCAAGGCACGCCATCAATATAACATTGCAGCCTGACGTGTCAGACCTCTAGAAAGCCTGGGTAGAAGCCTTGATCTAACTTCAGTGTTAGCTGCAGCTGCAGCTGCATTTTTATTTTATTTTTATGTCTGCAGCCCAAAGTAGCCGAGATAACTTAACAGCTTGCATAACCTGTAAAGCTTTCCAAGGCTCCTTCCTATCTCTTTGAACGGCTGAGCCCTCCGCGCTGAAAACGTCGCCGTCCTTGGATAGAAAGAAGTAAAAGGCTTATCAGGGAAATTCTCCATTCTATTTAAGAAAAGCCATCGATTTCAGAAAGAATAATAGCTTTGATACTCCGATTACAGATGTTCCACTTGTGCTACATCGCGTCTGTAACGCCGCCTCATAATGGGCCTTATTTTAGTAGTCCATGGTTCGTCTAAGGCCACGAGAATTTTGAGCTATATGAAACACAAAACTGACATATCATGCAGGTCGCCACTAGAGCTGAAGGCGTGTGACTGCGGTGGAGGATGCGGCGATGGAAGTTGCAGTGACGCCACGCCCGATACAGGGGGATGCAATGATTAATAAGGCCATCCAAAAGCTCAAGGATGAGTTCTGGGAGGTACTCGTGATGATGTCCTACTCTACTTGGGTGTAAAAGCATGGAGGATGGGGCCAGCGTTCAGATTGGAATGGATTCAACGATGGTCGAATGTCAACTGGGGTATCATTCATTTACTCGCTATCAGAACTACTGCTTTCCTCTCCCTCTTCATCGTCGAATCCCTCGAAGTCTTCCTCATCGAGCTCGTCATCCCCTTCAAACTTTGGGAGCATGACGAATGCCCCCATACACGTAATCCGATTTCCTGTCTCATACGTCCCTAGCAGTTTTCCAACTTCCTTGCCAGTCTTTGATAGTAGTTCTGATGCAGCAACTTTGAAAAGCTTCACTGCCCCATCGCTTCTCCCCGTGCCAATGATGAAATATTTGTCTGTCCCCTCGCCGATGCTCAGAGTTGCGAAGTCTTTGATCCGAGGGACTTTTTTGTCTTTATTTGATGCCGTCTCCGGATCCTTGGAGTCGATGAATGCGATCAGCTTCGCTGAAGGTAGCGCTGTGTCCTTGTCTTTGTCGGCCGTCAAGTCCTCTGGTCGTGTAGAATAGAACAATATCCTTCCATCTTCCGTAGAGATCGCCAAGACCTGGACGTCTTCTTTCTCGTCAACCTGAATATAGGATACCTGATGAATCTTCGACTGATGCTTCCTGTCCCTCGCTGTAGGAACCGCTTTGCACTTCGGCTTGCTGTCCATGCCAAACACCAGCGCGCCCTTATCAAACGCAACACAGAACTCCTCCCCAGCATCCGTAGCCCCCCACGCAACCTTCCTCCCCTCCCCACTACCAAACTTTCCCTCCCCAACCTGCCCCAACATTTCTCTCTCAAAACTCAGCACCCCCGCCTTCTTCCCCGTAACCAAATTCCACAACCTCATGCACTTCTCGCCCCTCCCCACAGAAATCATCAGCTTCATGCTCGGATGCACCGCAAAATCAGTGACCCCGCACGGCGCGCCCCCAACAGGAGCCGTATCCCCGCTCGGCCTGCCGACAGGTTTCGGTACGGGGACTTTGATCTCGCTCAGCAGACTCCAGTCCCGCGTCCGAGTCACCGCAATCGTGTTATCCTCGCTACCGCTCAGCAGCTTACTCCGGTTCGCGAACCACAGCGATGTGACAGAGCTCTTGTGCTGCGTCAGCGAGCCTAGCTCCTTGTTCTGCGGGTTCTCGACGACGGGCTTGGAGGAGGCGATTGCGGGGACGGTGATGTGAGAGGGAGTGTGGGCGGAGAGCTGGTACAGGTTGATGCGCTCGTCGGTGCTGCCGGAGGCGAGGATAACTTTCTGTGTTTGTTTTGGGATGGGAGCCGAAGGGGGCGAGAGCGCGAGGCATCGGATGGAGGAGTCGTGAGCGTTGAAGAGGAAGGTGTCTGCGAATTCGGCGGTGTGCTCGGAGGGGGCTATGGTTGCGGTGATGCCGTGGAGAACGCGGTCGTAGGACCCCGCTATTATTTGGATTGTGATGGGTGATTTTGAGGATTGAGAGGC
>QYSG01011348.1:0-29514 GCA_003988875.1 Lachnum nothofagi
CTCACATTACACAAGCAGATTGAACTTGAACGGAATGGTGAAGAGTTTATTGATTAATGTCTGCTGTCGGCATAGTCAGATTCAGGTTCCTAATAAGCCTGAAATCTAATGATCCGGGTCTGCAGCTAGAATTTTCAACGAGGCATGCTGGACGTTTCGTCGGAGTTGCTAAGTAATCGTGCAAAGAATGAGAGTATCAAGAATGACTTTTTTCATTACTTAGTTTTGCTGTCAAATTTACTCATCCCCCCTTTCGTGCGAAACACGGATGCAGACGCTTCAAAACTCTACTATTGAGGGTAGTCCCTAACTCACACTTTTCAACGTGCTCGTAGATGCTTAGCAGCTTCTCATGCTGGGTACTCCGTATCTCAGTCGTCGACAGACGGAAAGGGATAATTTTGCACTTCGTTACATTGTGTTGAGCTCTGCTACTTATTCCTCATTCTTTCTAGGCTGCTACCATGCATGCCAACACCGGTCGCAAGAAGAATCATGCCCACCATCCCCCTCGTCAACAGAGTTGAAGGACTAGCGCATGTTTCGTACCAATCATTCCGTCGATGGGTATTGAGCAAGAGGGCCCGCGATCTCACTCACTGCTCCGAGGGAAGTTCAATAATCCCCAATCTTTGAGCCGTTGGTAGTCCCAAAAAACGTAGCCCCAGGATGTGAAAGCCTGAATTCCGAACTTCAAAGTCTCCCCTCGGTTTGTCTGCAATGACCACCCATAGCTTGCGGTTTTGCCGTTATCCGAGAAGCGAACAGCCAGTAGCTCAACTGGGTCTAGACTGTCGTCCCGATCTGCTTCTGATGTTATGTTCCTCAAGCGTGCAATGCTGAGTGTGTTCTGCGACCTGCTCATGTCGGTGCATAGCTGTCTCAAGACCTCATCGTTGGGCTTCTGTTGCGTGGAGGCTAACGACCTGCGAGGTTGATTAGTTAGCTTGTATCCTGAATATCGTCTTCAAAGCTCCAAAGCCTCACATTTTGATCTCATCTGCATGATGAATGCCATGGTAGGCAGCGGCCGGGATGCCCCAGGGATGTACCAAGCAGTAAGATGTAAGCTGGAAGTCGAATTTACCGCGAAGTCTGTCGTAAAACCGGATCAGGTAGTCATGTACGCAGTTCATCTCCTCTACCTCCCAGAGGTCGAAGGTGGAGGCG
Source organism: Lachnum nothofagi (assembly GCA_003988875.1). Taxonomy (NCBI): domain Eukaryota; kingdom Fungi; phylum Ascomycota; class Leotiomycetes; order Helotiales; family Lachnaceae; genus Lachnum; species Lachnum nothofagi. The sequence continues at coordinate 1,171 of QYSG01011348.1, forward strand.
AAGTCGCGCAAGAGCTCTTCAATGCTGCCGATGGCGCCTGGAAGACGAGCATTAACACGTATTGCGGGCCTATTTCAATATCAGCATCGGCCTAAATTCGTTCTTACACAAGGTTCATCTCATGTCTAATCTCACTGCTGACATCCACTCGTGTTGTAGGGAATGGAGACTTACATCGATTCAAGTTCCGCAGCAAGTGTAAAGTCGTATATCGTAGAGGAGATCTCGAACCGATACATCGCCCGATATATCCTACCCATCTCCGTCAAAGACGCTCTGTCAATCGCGGATAATCAGCCACCAAAGTTCAATCCAGAGTTCTTCCACTTACGCTCTATAGCTCTGTTCCTGTGCCTGCGAAACAGGATGGGCAGAAAGCATGTCCTCGCAGAGCGCCCCGGAGACCGTCCGCATCATCATGTGCGTCCCAGCCAGCGCCTCCAGGTCCCGCAGGCTCAGATCCCGCGTCGCCGTCTCCTCGCCCGGGCACAGGACCCGGTCCGCCTGGTACTGCATCACGAGATCGTCGATGTGCCAGTATATCCACCTGCAATACTGGCGGCCCGGTCTCGCGGGAGCGCAGCGGCAGGCCAGCAGCTCGTGACGCGCTTGCTGCAGGTAGCAGGCGTCGAGGAGGGCTGGCGCGCCCATGTCGTTTTTGAGAACGCGGAGGAGGGTCGTTTTGGTTCTGAGAGGGCTGTAGCGGTAGGCGGCGTTGAAGGAGGGGTGGGTGTTGATGAGGGAGGCGAGGGTTGGGAGGTCGGGGCTCGCGGTGAGGATGAGCTCTTTGAGCTCGAGTGGGAGGGCGGAGAGTTTGCTTTTGGCGGCTGGGGTACCGCTGCTGCTGGTGGTGTCTTGGGGGGGAGTGTTGGTGGGTTTGGAGGTGGGTGGCTCCATTTTGAGATGGTGTTTAGGTAGGGTAGGTGTGTGAGAGGTTGTGTTTGTGGAGGGGAAGGGAAGGGGGGAGGTCTGAATAAATGTGTAATTGTTGGGGTGTAAATGCTCGAATTACTCAGTCAATAAAATAAACGAAGGTAGTCTAGAAATAATTCTTTCTCTAGAGTATTCTTTTTTGTGGGAAGTAAGGCTAGTTCCCGATTAGGTCCCGCAGATGGTTCATCCCTAACCACAGCAAACGATTTTTATACTATTGAGAGTCAGAATTCATTTGCTCTTGTTATTTCTAAGCTCCAGTCAGGTCCTCGAAGGATTTATCAATGGAAGAGGCATACAGGTTCGATGAAGTGCGACTGAGTCTTTGGCACGTGACCTACCTCCACTCTTTTGTAAACTCATCACTTCCAAATTTCACATCGAAGACGTAGTCTACCATAGGTAATCTTATGCTGCATGCTGGGAAAATGACTCAAGTCACTGTATATATCCATAGACAATTCATTGTTCCCGTTATGATGTAATTGGGGTCCTTTATGAGAGGCACTAAGCCCAGATATATCGGACTATGTACAAGTTCCCGCAGTTAGTCGAGTTTCGAACCTACAACCTGATAAAAATCGTACGTTCGACTTCAAAAACTAACATTTGTTTATTTCAATATTCCAAGATACTGGAACTGGAGCAATGGCTTTCCAAACGCACGACACCATGGATACAAAGTCTACAACTGGGGAGATGCAGCAGAACCACGACATCGCAGCTGAAGAACCCACCATAGACCTGCCCTCTGGACCCTTCCCTGATGAAGAAAAATTAACTCACGGCGATGTTGTAGCAGAACGGCCAGCCCTAGATAAACTCTGTCCGGATCTAAAGATTCTCCTGCTCAAACACACCCCGACCCCCTCAGCGCTGGCCAGCTTGGTGCTGTCATCCTGCTCTTTCCACGCCGTCTACACGAGGCATCGGCGCGAAATCCATTTCGGAATGCTCATGAATCAGCTGGGGCCCGAGAGATTCTACGACGGCTTCCACGAGATCAGAAGTGTAGAGCTACGAAGGGGGAGCTGGGGCTGGTCCCTGGGCCTTGTGAGTGTCCATGCGGTTCTTGGGAAAGGGATGAAAAGCTTAGCAAAGTGAAGATGAGAATATGGATGGGAAGGTTGTTGTTCATTAGAGATCGTTTATTGAGATGGTATGAACTAGGTGGGAGTGAAAGAAACAACGACGGTGCAGTTCAGCGGTACAAAAGGCGATGATACATTTCTTTGTACTATCCGGCGAATATGCTTAGCTGGCTTAGAATTTGGTGAAAGGCTGTATGGGCTTGGATATGTATGAGTGTTTACAATGTCCTGTTAGTCATGAATATACCCTACTTGTAGCTCTTGATACAATATCACGCAGATTAAGAACTAGAAAGTAGGACACCCTCCACTGCTTCCACATGCATTTTGATACCCACGAGAACCTGCAGAAGAACTCTTAGAGCTTTCTAGCATCTCAAAACAGGGAWGGGGTACTTCCGATCGTACTTCCACCAGAGGCTCCATGTCGAGTGCGATATTGTGGCATTCCAGAGCTCAGAACACCTACTACTGTCTAGCTTCAAACACAGAGTTAGGAGACGCCCTCACGGAATTCTTTAGAGACAAGCGCCCTACAATGCAAACAATTTTTTGTAAAATCACCAGGGATCAAAAGCTAATCTTAAATAAGTGCTAGATACTGGCGTTGCAACAAGGCAACGGRAAGAAAATATGAAAAGCAGAGAAACGAAGAAGACGACCCTRGTATGTCAATCCTCTCTTAACCCCCCCCCCAAACAGTTGGCTACCACCCTGAATGTGACAATAGAGAATCTTGGCAATCCCCTRGTTAGCAATACTACGCACCGGCAGGATTTTAGCAGCTTTACCCTCTTTCGCTACGGCTAAATGGACCCACGTTCTTCACTTTACAGCCCCTTTCTTGAAGTTTAGCAGTTTAATTTTTAAATATTACTTATTTTGAGCCGCATGCGGGGATTTGATCTTGGGTTCAAAAGCTGCTCTTTTCCGCATTTGCAGCGCGATGGGTTCGATGAGCCGAATTTCGGATGCCCTCAAAATTTGTCTGTGGAGCATTTGTATGTTGGAAGTGGAGCGCTGAACTAGCCTCATAGAAAAGCTGAGAATATCACCGAAACTAAGATTTTAGCGGCAGTCTCCTTCTCACCAACCAATCAGACAACTGCTCTCGTTCTCGGCATTCGTTGTGACGATCGCGCAGCTACCAATGCCGCTACTGTTCTCCACCCGCCTCTTCGGGTCACCGACTTTGCGTCCCTACCCCGGGCGTGACCTCCTTGCACTCTTGACGCACATCTACCAATCCCTGTACTAGCATTATATGTATTGTACTGCACGGATATAGGTATCRCGCTTTTGGCCGTGCCAACATCCACTTTTCAAYGTTTCGTTAGGGGGSATAGTAGACCCTGGGCATTCCTGCAGCYACTTGCATTTGCTGCATGTCACYCTTTCGAGCTAAGGCTCGGATGGCGTTCATATCTCAGATCCAACAGCAGCCCCCGTCCGGGGAAGACGGGAAAATACGACAGCACGACAGATAAGATCGGCGGGAAGGCGTTCCCCCTCTTTCTTGGCTGCTGCGCCTCAGCCTTACAGCAGTAGTGCTAAGATGATACGAGAAGCTGGGCGTCTCCAGGGCTCTCAGGCGGTAGGTTCTCTGCTCGTGTTTCTCGGTGCGCTTCTTGGGGCGGGAAAAGAATCGCCCCTAGACGTGTGGCGCTGTCGAAATGCCTGTAGAGTGGTACTGTATTGCTTGCATTGTGGTTGACAGAGCAGAAAGTCCCTCGTGCGTTCTTTTSGGCCAAGGACGCGTGGCTTCACGAAGCTGCGAAGTCTTCATTCTCCAACAGGTGGAATTATGGCCTGCTAAACTCCCAATCGACTTGCCAAGCAGAGCCCTCCGTTGGAATATGTAGGCGCTACTATAGAGATTCAGAGATACCTCTGAAACTTCTGGTCTCACGGTAATGCACGACTCAGAGCTTGTGGAAATTGTGAAAGGGAATTGTTTTCTTTTTGGAGAACGACATGAATTTTGCCAGCAAACTTTGAAATCTGCACGCCGACCACGATCATGGTACATGAACTCATGCGTATTAAACTGAGCCCTCCCGCCGACTTTCATCTCTTTGACTCATTGAATCTAGTCTGTACTCATCCAGTTGAGCGAATCCTTTCCTGCCAGAATTCATCGAATGCTCTCCGCTCTTCATTGTTCCGTCTTGGTTGAGTCTGCTCTTACTCCTAGCACTGTTTAAGGTGTTTTTGGACCCAGTACCAAGATTTGTCTTGTCCAAAAACATCTGAAGCAATGGCCGAAGACGGGGGAGACAGGCACAAATGAAGTACGCGCTTGACTCGATGACAGTCCAAGCCATAGTCTCCCCAGCTAGATAAGTAGGATCTGCCAATAGATCCGATTGGTAAAAGGTTTTGCATCGAACGATGGCTGTGATGAAACCTCTGCAAGAGCTTGTTAGTCGTTGGAGATTGTTGTACTAGTTACATAGACTTACAARCCTCCGACGAGGAACGTCAAAAAGAGACCAATTTTCTTTTGTCTGTTTACATGAAGCCTCCACAGCGTAGGAATCGGGATCACGAGAATGAAGAAATCGGTGATAATACTGGGAATACTAATCCAACGATAGCCGTCTAGTATATTGCCACAGTGGCCGTGGATTGTTTTGTCCCATTTGAATGCATATGGTCTACAAAGGGCAAGCGCCAAAATGAGTCCGGCGAAGAAAAACATGACTAGAATCGCGCCCATTACCCAYGCAAGGGCTCGGGACAGGGGATACGTGAATATTTTCAGATAGAGTACAAGAATCGCAATCTTAGGGAGTGTGATAGAGGCCATGTAAATGATTTCGACTCCTGTTTGCAGTTGCAAGTACTTCGTGATCGTAGTAGGATCATTCAATTCCCAAAAGGCGAGATGATGACCTACTCCGCCAATCCTAACGAGTACTGCTTATATTAGCCCAAGACATGGTGGATTTGTTATGCTCTTCACTCACAGATGCCGACAATGATGTTGCCTAAGACAGYCAGGTACGCCGCGGGTAGTAACGCATAGACCTCGAAKGTCAAGTTACCACGGTGAAACTGAAGGTACATGGATAGAATAAAAAGCCCGAAAATGAACGTATCGACAACAAGGAATCCAAGTGAAGTGTTGTAAAGCTGTTGTCGAGTTGGATTTACCTCCATGAGATAAGATGCTGGCAAAGCCATGAGCTGCTCGGCGCTTGGGTTAGGCATCTTCGATGAATTATTGGCGATGACAAAAGTCGCCAAGAACTTYAGAGAATGATAAGACGAGTTGATCAGTGTTGTAAAAAAGGCTAYAGAGGAACYAGCGAAGATATCAGCACATCCTTTCCTTGGCGGTGAACCGTACAGTAATACAGTAGCATTTATTTTGGGTTGGCAGTCGGTCGGTCCGAGGACACCAAACAGCAGCCGCGAGGCCCTGGCACCCACAGAATACCCTTATCATAGGCACCAAATTAATTTATATTACCCCAGTCTCATACACCCCCCCAGCCCCTACATACCCTCATTTTTCAGTCTATTGCTAGTACAACCYAGTGTCCATTGGGCTACAGACTTCAGTACTGCTGCAGTCTGGCGCAGGCTTAGTTTCAGGGATTGACCACGCTGTGTACCAGTTTACGAAAAGTTTTGATCCCCCGCCGTACTACACCAACTGCACAAGCTATTGTATGTGCACAAAATAGGGCCGCCCCCTAGAGGGCGAATATGATTTAACACGGTACTAACTTGTCGTTTGGGTAGTTTTTTGAGCGACTCGTGCATTTCTCTAAGAGGGATTTGCTCGGGCAGAGCAATTGCAGATCGGATTTTAACGACTGGAACATCGTCCTCCAGACATTCCATAATGCTGGGGAGTTTGGCTTGCGCTAGTTTCGTGGTGTTGGAGTTATCTGCAGTTCAAATACCTGTTCGTTTGATCTGCTGCATCGTACCAGTTACGTGATACTGAGCTACCTTATGCAGGACTTCTTCCAATCACCTCTGTACTGCAACGTTATTGGTATGGGTTCTTCATTGGAACAGGCATACACAGGGAAAAATTTTCCGAGGTTCTCGAGTTATTACTGGTTGAGAATTGAAAGATGCATTAGACAACAAGGATCTTTGAGAAGTTGAGGATGCAATTTCTCCAGAATCTACAGCGAATCTTCTATAGATTCAGACTTTCGTAAATATCTAGACCGGCCTAGATTCGGCAACATATCCTACAACTTTGCCACTGAATCCTGATCACCCATGATGAAAGTTTCTGGCGTACTCCCGGGTGTTATGTCATGGTGCCAAGTGAAGCTCAGAACACGGTCTTTGCTACAATTGAACTTGAACATACGGGACTTGAGAGAAGTGAACGGCCACATACTTTGTGAGAGCTCTYTCTCCCTATCTGGGGGCAGACAGAACAAGTCCCCTCCCCAAGAGTGTAGGATATAATTAGTCAGTGAACTGCCTTTAACATTCATTCGGATCTGATCCTCCCCATGAACGTAGACCGAAAAACAAATGATTCTGTCTTTGTCCCAATAGTCTCCCTGGTAGTGCGTTAAGGGGAAGCTAAGAGCGATGTCCGTCTTCCTCTTGTTAAGACCCCGGGCATAGACGTCGTAGAGAACCATGTTTATATCCTTGACTGCTTTCGCCAAGCCTATGTAGTCTGTAGGATCATCTTCCCCAAGGATTGTTCCAAGAATCAAGTGTCCAAGCACATCGGTTATATCGAAAAGTGGCAACGAGTTGACCAGTACGACTATGGCAGTCTGAGACAGCGGATCCAACAGCATCAGTCCATTGTAGCCTGTGAAAGTAGCTATCTGGTGGAAGATAACACGACCCTCGTGAGCTTTGCCAATTTTGCGACTGTTCTTCTTTTGCAGAAGTATGGAGTTGTAGCTTGCAGCAGACATATCTCCTGGAAGTTGAGTTCGGTAGGTGCCCAAGCAGTAGCCTTGTTTCTCCGGCGAAGCAATCCCAACGCCGACATGAGGATGAAGTAGTCGACGAACGTATTTAAATGGAGATCCGGGAGTAGAATCAACGTTGTTGCTGCTCTGGTGGTCATACGCATGCAAAAGAGACCGGTACATTATCAAGAGCTCTCTGATCGAACTTCGTGCTCCTACTGCGCCACCAAAACCAGTTTCGTCTGACCAACCACGCTGAAATGACCACGGAAATTCGTGAGCAGTACCATCAGTASCAATCCAGTGTTTGGAGACGCTATTGTCAACTTGTGGAATGTTCATAGTACTGCAGCTCATGCCAAGCGGTTGATAAATGAATTCTTCAACGCAGGAGCTGAATGGTTTGCCCGTGACTCGCTCGACTGCAGATGTAACAAGACCGTAACCCCATGTAGAATAAATCATAGTCTTCCGAAATTCGCCCACGGCTGGTATATGGCACGCAATCTGGGGTATCTGGTGTCTGTCGGTATGGATGTCTTCATTCATGGTTCCCCAGAAAGTATTTTGTGCAGAGAGGCCAGATCGATTAGCCAAGAAGTCYGTTATTGTCGCTTCTTGTCCTACTATGTCTTTTCTGTCCCCAAACTCTGGAAGATACTCGCGAATGGGAGTGTCCCAATCTAGCAGCCCTTGTGCGACAAGATTGGAGACAACACCGGCCGTCATCAATTTCGTGATCGATGCAACATTGTAGAGTGTGTCATCGTTTGGAGGTGCTGGTTCTGAAGCTTTGCGGCRCCCCAGATGAGTGGTAAACAACGGAACCCCATGGTGTAGAACTCCCACAGACAGTCCCGGCGAGCGGCTGAGCTCAAAAAGCTCCTGAATCAGGGGTCGTAACCGAATTAGACTTGCCTCCATGATCGATGAAGCGGTGCTGATCTGCTGGGTCTGCGGTTATGGCTAGAAGAATGACATTTGGTGGTTTCTCGAATATCAAACCCGAAAGGAACTGCCTCAGTGGAGAAGTGCCGAGGCTTAAGTGGGTGGGGAAAATGCAACGCTGAAGGCCGCATGTAATTAATCTATTGCAGACTTTTGGAAATGGCGCGGAGAAAGGGAAGGGGCGTAGAAGGTCAGSAGCAAGACAGGCATCCCTGCTGCTGCCTGCTGCCTAGCTAAGTAATGCCTGTCTTAGTGTCATTGCCCAGCCCCGGATAATTCGTGGGGCGGTGTTTGTGTAACCATGAAATTCATGCCCAGACTCGATGCGATGCGACGTGGCTGATGTTGGTAAGCTATTTATAAGCGGATCGCCCCCCTYCCGCCTCCCCGTTTCCCTGTATTATCTCTCCGGAGATATTACTACCCGCCCTAGTACTAAATTGACCTAGCATCATGTTATTATTTTCTCAAGACCATTCTCCGAAGCCACAGTGCAGCTGATAAGCTACTATCAATACACATCTCCCCAATTCTGTTAGGAACAAGCGCYTGAGATGGTCGCTATCGCATAGATCTTTTGTGAYCATCATGTCTGTCTACACTATTGCTGGTCTCACGCCTGGGAACTGGGTGGTATTTATCATTCTCCTYATTCTAATAGCAGTGAGTATTTCTTGCGTTACTTTTCATTCTGGAATAATAACACGAGCAGATTATCGGACAACTCTTTTACAATGCGTTTCTCCATCCTTTGTCAAAGATCCCTGGACCATTCCTCGCCAGAATATCGGGGGTGGTGTCTTGGTACTATGCTATGCACGGTAATCGRCATATTTGGTTATGGCAGCTTTTCCAAATCTACGGTAAGATGGCAAACACCATGGACGACTTGTTCTAATAACATTAGGGCCCAAAATCCGCATAACTCCTAACACGGTCCTCTTCCGCGATCCCGCAGCATATCGTGATATCTATAACCAGAAGGCGAATGTACAAAAAGCCCCCTTTTACGAGGCGTGGCAAAAGAACCAGGACGATGTTAACACTTTCACAACAAGAGATAAGAAATTGCATGCTGGCCGCCGTAAAATGTTGAATCAATCCTTTACTGAGCAGTCCCTCCGCGCCTCCCAGCCGTTCATGATCAAGCACGTCGATCGCTGGAATGAGCTATTGATCGCCGAAAATGGCGATGACGAGTGGTCTAAGCCAATGAATTTCGCAGATCTTTCAGATACTCTTGTCTTCGATATCATGGGAGATCTTTGCTTTGGAACCTCATTCGATATCAAGGAACCAGGCGAGAATCCGTTCAAATCTATTCCGCATTCGGTCGTGCAGTACATGCAGTTCTTCTATCCGGTAACATTGCCCTTGTGTCTAGGTATTAGCCATTCACTGACGTCAAAAACTCAGCTGACACGCTCTCCTATGCTCGACCTGATTCTTTGGCTCAAGCCCCGCGGTCTTGATAGCYTATTCCAGGCGATTAGTCCTCCCCACATCAAAAACTATATCCGCTTTGTGCAAAATTGTGTTGCCGATCGCCGAAAGCTATATGAAGAGCAGAAAGGGAAGGCCATCAGCGACCAGCGACAGGACATGTTCTGGTTTCTGTGCGATGCAAAAGACGACAGCGGCCGTCCCGCATATAGCGATGGCGAGCTTCACGCGGAAGCAAACATGCTGATTGTGGGCGGTACAGACACTACATCCGTGACTTTGGCGGGTCTGATGTTCTACATCACTCGCSATGCACCTAGGCTCCAAAAGCTTGTCCACGAAATCCGCTCCGAATTCTCCAGACCGGAAGACATTGTTTACGGGCCGGAGCTGACATCATGCGTATATCTYAGAGCCTGCATTGATGAGTCTATGCGTCTGAGTCCAAGTGGCCCTAGCGAGTTACCACGACAGGTCCTCAAAGGTGGTGCATTTATCAATGGAGATTTCTACCCTGAAGGCACGATCGTGGGTTCCTCTGGCTGGGCAACAGGACATAATGACGAGTTCTACGGCGATTCTGAGGTTTTCAGACCAGAGCGCTGGATTCCTGATGAACGCATCGGTCTCACCCAGGAAGATGTCAACATCCTACGTGCTAATTTTCATCCGTTTGCTCAAGGACCTGGCTCCTGCCCTGGAAAGAATATAGCCATTCTGGAGCTGTCAATAACTATAGCTCGAACTCTGCACAGATTGGAAGTTAGGAAACCACCATCCGGCGAGAACAGCCTCGGGCAGGGCATCCCAACTGCTGGTTGGGGTAAGCGTAACAAGAACATTTTCCAACTGCAAGACTCTTATATATCTGTACGTAACGGACCAATAGTTCAATTTAAGAAGAGGACGACTTAAGCTCTCTTCACTGCCTGCAATATTGGTAAACGTAATTAGATAGAGGCTTGTACTGCTTCTTAAAAACAAGCTGCACAATAGAAAGCATGATGTTGGCCAGAACACAAAAATCAACAGCGATGGGATTTGTGTTTGTGATTATTTCGAAGATGAGACTACAGTGACATCCAAACGCAAGGCTGTGACGAATGCTGCATAACCGTAGTTTTGTTCAAAAAGGAGGTTACAAATTTATTAATGTAGGTCTTATGCGGCGGTCGGCGGGATGTTGCCTRATATGGTCGATGCTTGCGCCTTCTTCGAATATTACACAACTCAATATATCTTTGAGCTGGGATCTTGTGGTCCAATCAGGGTAGGAGAACATCCAAGCTCTGCAATGTAACATCCAGATGCATCTCATTGGGACGAAGAGACAGGCATCGGCACTTGTTTTTCAAAATGACGTGTAGATYGTATCTCGTGGATTGATATGCCTGATTTCAACTAGCTCGAAGGTGAATAAATGAAAGAGAACTATGTTGCTGTTTATTATCCGAAATGCACGCTGGCTGCTCGGTCCGAGCTATTATGTATCAAGATGCATTCATCAAATCTTGAAGTCTACCAGCCTCTCTGCAGCCTCTCTCTACTTTAAGACTTCAGTTTCTATATGGGATAACTTTTAAATAACCCCGTTTGCAATACCGACCCTACAAAGAAGCTAGCTATGACACAATCCGATGACCATGCTGACGGGACTCAAAGTGTCCGACAGATACCAAACAAAGWTTTGGAAAAGTCAAAAACTTTTGAAGAGGTCACGTCTAGGCTATCTGCATCATCGGAGTGGATTCAAGGCTGGCAACTCGCAGCCATTGCGCTAGGGTAAGTAAATCTACCTGTATAGGCGCGCGAAGCAAGYTGAGAAATCTGAGAACTTGCATTGCTATCGGCATGACTCAGGCAGACTCCACCATTGCAAGCACAGCGATTATTGTCATCACAGATGAGCTTGGTGGATTTGACATCAGCCCGTGGGTGTTCACCGGATATTTGATCACCTATGGCGGTACGCGTAACATCTCCTGAGTTCTTAATCAACACTCACATGGCTCTCCCTTCAGGTTTTCCGATTATTCTCGCCCGCGTATCTGATATAGTTGGAAGGAAAGCAGTCTTTGTGATATGTCTACTTTTGTTCACCATCTTTTCGGGGGCGTGCGGAGCTTCTCAGACGTTGCTTGAGCTGTATATCTTGCCATTCAATCGAATCCWCTATTCTGATGTTTTTTAGTATTATGTTCCGTTGGATTCAAGGACTTGGTGCTTCTGGTGTACTTTCAATTGGTACTCTGTACGGTTTCGAGCTGAGGCCTCCCGAAAAATGGCCGGCATACTCAGCACTAGTCTCTCTCGCTGTATCAATTTCCCTGTCCGTCGCACCTGTCATCGGTGCTGCCTTGACTCAGGTCGGGCAATGGAGATGGATCTTTCTGATCAAGTAAGTTTGAGAGTGGAATATCAAAAACCTCAWTATAATGTAACAATTTTTAGTGCACCAATTGGGACCACTGGATTACTCCTACTTGTGTTGGGAATGCCTTCCAAACTTCCGCGCGAGCCTGCATCCTACGCCGCCAATGGAAAGCTGCAAAAGCTCGATCTCCCAGGATTATTCGCGCTCGTTGGTGTCTCGGTACTATTGACGGCTGCATTGGAACAAGCAGCTGCAGGAACATCTTTCGCTTCTCGTACTGTTATCCCTCTGCTGGTCTTGGCTCCTGTCTTCCTCTTCATGTTCCTCTTCTGGCAATGGTTTGCCACCCGCAGATCCGGATCGTCTATCACGGACCCAATTCTCTCCTGGGATTTGCTGTCCAATAGAGTCTTTCTTGGGGTACTCATGTGAGTAAACGTCTGGAGACGGCGTTTCTAAACATTGCTTACCATTATGGAAGGAATGCGCTCTTTTCTGGAGCCATCATTACTGTTACAATAGTTCAAATTCCGCAACGTTTAATCATTGTCAATAGCCTGTCACCGATTAATGCAGGCCTACGATTGRTTCCATTCACGGCCGTAATGGCTTTTACGGCGGTGATTATGTCTTTCGTCTTGAGCAAGTCAAAAATTCCAGTCTTGTATTGGCTTCTGTTCGGCAGCCTGCTTCAAGTCGCGGGGGCAGCGGGCTTTTCCCAACTATCGACCAGCCATGGTATAGAATCCTCGCAATATGGCTTTCAAATATTGGTTGGCGCCGGTGTCGGCATGTTCAATGTTGTTTTGTTGCTACTCACTCCTTACGTTGTGGAGAGTAAGCATCTTGGTATGATAGGCACCTTTACAGTGACGGGACACCCAAGACTAACAGAGAGGYAGCCGTCGCTAATGGCGCCATTAATCAGTTCAGACTCCTTGGAGGATCTTTGGGACTTTCGATCGTAGTCTGTGCATCTAGTTCAAGCCTTAGACATCACCTCCTCTCCATACTAGCGCCTTCTCAGGTCTCGGTGCTCTTGAGTCGTACCGAAACAATTTCAGAGCTGCCAATTGCTACGCAAACTGTGGTGAGACAGATGTTTGGACACAGCTACAATCTRCAGATGCTGATCTTGATTGGCATTGCGGCTGCCAACGTCCCAGTGTCTCTATTGCAATGGCAGAAAAAGGCAGTAGTATTTGCCAAATAAAGTTTGACTCCTGAAAACGAGATGCAGACTGTGATAGAGCCAAGATACTCTGAGCTCTRGCRTAATCTGGGATAAGTTGCGTAAATGGAATTATGAAGCTTGTTCAGTCCTCTTTGATGCGAAATCGGGAAAGTTCGGTTTTTGGAAATGCATTGTTCGAGATCAAATCTAAATATTACCTCATTACTCCACTCMATGTTAACAGAAGCTTGCTGTGTAGTCCATTAATTACTAATCAACTCGTAAGTATTGAAACCAAGAGTACAATATCTCACCATCGGTACACCAAAGATTCGGTTACACCTGCTACCCTGTCCAAACCTAGCAAGACAGTAATTCCAGAAGTTCTTGTCATTTTTTAAGCTATTGTACCTAGTCAAGGGACTGCAAMGTTTCAATTGTGCTCTATGTTGAATCTGTGACTCAGGCTATCTAACAACTTGGAGTCATCATATTCTACTCTGTAGCTCGGCTTGGTAGATGGCACGTCGAACCGTCTTTACTGTCCCAGCTAATTCAGAATGAAGACCGATACCAGGTATTTCATGCTTTCCATTATGTATTAGAACAGACTGTTTCGACGGATCGCATGAAGCAAGAAGTGCCTCGCACTCCCCTCTCCTAGTATCTTTCTTCCCGAATATAATGGCAGTAGGTATCTTGATGCTGTACTTTCCATCTAGAGTACCATCTAAGAGCTTTGTGTGACCTTTTCTCTCATATGCCAAAGGATCGTAAATTGAAACGGGGGAAAACAGCACAGCACACTTAAATGGGGGAGATGCCAGGGGATCCTTCAGATGACTCCGCACCAGCAGCATGACAGCTAAAGCTGCTCCCTGTGAGAACCCCATAACACCGTCAAAAGGACCCTCTAAAGCTAGGTAGGCTTCTAGTTGGACCAGTGCTGTTGTGATGCTGGATGCAATACTAGAAGGGTTCTCCGCATCAATATCGTAGTATGCGTAGTGCTTAGCAGACCGGTTAGAAAGCGACTCGAGTTCTTGTATGTATCAGTCACAAGGCTTGACTTGCTCGGAAAGTAACAGTTATTGCATACCTTGAGGTAATTCACAAGGGATAACACCCTGCAGGAAGCAGTACGTGTGTTGGTCTGCAAGTTCGTAACGCAGGGCAGCTGCCAAATGGTTAAATACAGATAACGTTATTGCGAARCCTCTCTATTACCTGTTTGCGTTTTCAACACCTGGTGGCTGTTAGGATTTTCATCTTCTGGCAGAATTTTGTGACCTCGGTATCGAAACTCACCTGGCTATTGGTACCAATGCCATGGAGRCAAAGAAATCGCATGGCGAAATGTAGGTGCTGAAACAACGCGAATATGTACAATACCTCTGTAAAGRTTATGAGTAGTTGATGTAGCAACAAACTAACACTTGTGTCATTCTCAAATGTCGGATCAAGGGAGATGGTGATTGTAACCTTCTYGTACATCGGCTGAGGCAGGCCAACAATGAAGCCGAAGCAACACCGAAAACTTGGAGAAACCAGCTATTATTCGTTCTGGATACGAGGCAGACGGAGATCAGGTGAGAAGACACTGCGTAGGGGTTCCGTAGGGGTGAGGGAACGCCGTCTGGAGGAATGTTACYAAGGGAAGGTGTGCTGCACAAGAAAAATGTATTTTCAGGGAAGAGGAAGGAGCTGCATAGGGCAGAGAGGCCAGTCTGGGAGAGAAGACAGCTTTAGAGGGAGCGTTTTGAAGGAGGGTGGGTTGTGGTGGAGAGTGCGATCGAGGAGGGTGTGCTGTCGAGGAAGAGTACAACCACTTGAACATCTTTCCTCGAAGGCAGACAATATTTGTATCTACACGGGCAAGCTAGACTAGACTGGGCRGTATGAGTTATGATTTGCATTATGATGTAGCCCTTGCTACCGTGGGGCAATAATCAGACTACTACGAAGTACAGCTAGATCCGAATTTTATACGAGACCTCAGGCAGCGTTACAATACAGGACAGTACTTTCAAGGTGAGGCGCAAAGAAACGGCGTTCATGCCGGCAATTCATTTTGATCTGACATTTCTTCAACCATCCATGTCCTTGGTTGAGTCAGCCTACCATCCAACGTAGATGCATTCCACGCGCTAAGCCTAAAACGAATCGGTGATGTTATGTACATGCATTGAAATTTGTTCTCGCCTTAGTTTCCTAGTGGGGGCATCGAGGAGCTCAGSTGGGGGCCTATCCGGTAAAACTTCTAAAGCTTGGACGAAGTCCTTGATTCTAGCGTTGCACGCTCAGCGTCGGTGTGTATATTGAGGCGCAGTCAGACGTCATGAGCTCTGTTAATGGTCAGAAACCCCAGCACTGTACTACTGTGCACACCAAACGCCCCCCGGAAACTCGTCGGTCAACAAGGAACGGAGGAAAGTAAYACTGTATTTTTCATTCTTGCCTACAAACCCCAAAAATATCCTGAATCCCCTTTAAYGATATTCTTTCCCCTTTGAGATATTCTTGAAACGTTAGATTAAATATGAAACTTTTCTCTCGAAAACACCCTAAGAGTTACATCCGGCCTGAACAACCCCTGCATGCTAAGAGACAAATGAGTCGCACAAATGCACGAGAGTGTCTTACAAACCAAGCAAGATACATACTACAAATAGTATCGCATAAAAGTAGCGTTGAAGGGTGTTTTTAAATTCAAAAGGCTGCACTTTCCCCCCTGACTTAGCTTTTCTATTTATAAGAAGCTTCTTTTTCTGAATTTTCCCGCAGTTGAGAGTTTGCTACTAGCACAGGCGCTATCGATATTACTATCAAATCTTTGAACATGGGCTCAATTCTCAATCCTTCCATAGCAGCGGACTCGGCTGTAAAGCGTTCTGATGAACTTCGTAATGATGAGAACAACGTCTTCCCCGGTCGAGAAAATGGATTGCACTTGGGAGTTGAAAGCAACCTAAGCCGTTCTGGGGATTTCTCTTTTGAGCCCATTGCCATCATTGGCATGGCTTTTAAGTTTCCGCAGGGAGCAGAAACTCCTGAAAGTTTTTGGAAAATCTTGTCACACAATCAATGTACAGCAACAGAATTCCCCAAAGACCGATTCGATATCGACGCTTTCTGGCATCCCGACTCCAAGCGCCAGAGTATTGTTCGTTTTGCCCGTCATACTCTACTGAAGACGAATCTAATTAATCGTAGATAAAGCCGCGTAAGGCACACTTTATGGCAGGCAATATTGGAGATTTTGACGCGGGCTTCTTCTCAATGACACCACAGGAAGTGGGCGCTATGGATCCCCAGCAACGAGGCCTCTTAGAGACAACCTATCACGCCTTCGAGAACGCTGGCCTACCACTAGACAAAGTGGCTGGCTCCAACACTTCTGTCCATATTGGCTGTTTTACTAGCGACTTCTCTCATTTGATGCTTAAAGACGCACAGCAGATTCCTAAATATGCCGCCCTTGGCACTGCTGGATCGGTATTGGCAAATCGCCTGAGCTGGTACTTCGATCTCCGAGGTGAAAGTGCATATATTGACACCGCTTGTTCAAGTGGTCTTATTGCCACAACGCTCGCATGTGAGCAGCTGAACTCTGGGAAAGCTAACATGGCGATTGCTGGTGCTGCTAATATAATACTCAACCCCGAATTCAATATCGCGCTAAGCAATATGAATTTCCTCTCCCCAAGCGGCAGATGTAAGAGCTTCGATGCAAAAGGCGATGGTTATGGTCGCGGAGAAGGCTTTGCTACTCTAATACTAAAACGCGTTGATACTGCTATCGCTGACGGCGATCCTATCCGAGCTGTGATACGGTCCGTCGGAACAAACCAAGATGGGTATACCGGGGGAGGAATTACACAGCCAAGCAAAGAGATGCAGGCTTCCCTCATCAGAGACACCTACCGCAAAGCAGGTCTTAGCTTGGAACACACTAGGTTCTTCGAGGCACACGGTACCGGCACTGCTGTTGGTGATCCGACTGAGGCAAGGGCAATAGGGGAAACATTTCTAGAGCATCGCTCGAAGCACGACCCCATTTATGTGTGAGGCTTTATTTTATTCTATACTTGAGACTCTTAGTGCACTGACAACTCTTTAGGGGAGCTGTGAAGTCAAATATTGGACACTTGGAAGGGACTAGTGGTCTTGCAAGTATCGTCAAAACTGTCCTAGCACTTGAACGCGGAGTAGTTCCCCCAAACGCGAATTTCAACGAGCTCAATCCGCACATAGACGCAGAGTTTCTGAATTTGAAGGCAAGATTCATCTTCGAGTTATTGCAAGCCTCATGCCCCGCTAATTGAAGATAGTTTCCAACGCAGTGCATTCCATGGCCGGATGGAGAGGTGAGAAGGGCCTCGATCAATTCATTCGGCTTTGGAGGCAGTAACGGTAGTAGTGTTTGGGCAAGCTATAGATATTTGCTGACATAAAATAGCACATGTGGTGATCGAGTCTGCCGAAGACTTTCTGAAGGACCGAAAACCTAACTTCACCAGGCAAGAGTTAGTTGAGAATGAAGCACGCAGTATAGGTTCAGCTTCGAACGTTGGAGCGTGCAACAAGTCTGTCGAGACTCAATCTTTGGGAAAAGGCCATGATCCACCAGAGATGCCTGACAAGGACCTCCCGCAGGCCAATATCTCAAGGCCAGCTTTGGAACCCGAGCTGGGTAGCACGCCCGTTGGAAACGGAACTAGTGGGAACTGTGCTTCTCATCATGTCTTTTCGTCCAACTTCTGGCCTAGGCTTTTATTCCTCTCTGCTGCCGATGAAGATGGAATAAAGAGGCAAGTGGCTGCTCTGTCAAAGTTTGTGGATTCTCATTTGCAGCAATCAGACCCTCAATTTATGCACGACTTCTTTCACACTCTGAACACGAGACGCACCCTGTTAAACTGGAAGTCTTATGCCGTAATGAGCTCGGCTTCGGATTTTGCCTCGCTAGAAAGTGGTTTCTCCAAAGCTATAAGGTCCCCTCCAACAACAACCCCACGCAGACTCGGATTTGTGTTCACTGGTCAGGGRGCGCAGTGGCCAGGAATGGGCAAGGAATTGCTTCAATGGACCGTTTTCAAACGAAGTATCGGGCGATCACAGGAATATCTGGATATCTTGGGATGCGATTGGATGCTGATCGGTAGGTCAAAAAYATTTAGACCGCACCGGACGCCGCTGATAACCCCTCTCAGATGAGATAACCAAAAGTGCAGATCTTAGCCGGATCAATGACGCTGAACTCAGTCAGGCAGTCTCAACAGCTCTCCAAATCGCTCTAGTTGATTTGAGCCGCCATCTTAGCCTCAACGTTTCAGTCGCTCTCGGACATTCCTCCGGAGAAATTGCAGCCGCGTATTGTGCTGGTTTTCTCTGTCACGAGTCGGCCATCAAAGTAGCTTACTTTAGAGGCGTTCTAGCCTCGCAACTTGCAAAAAGCTCTGAGCAAATCTATGGTATGCTATCCGTGGGTTTATCTACCAGCCAAATCCGGGAAGAGCTGTTGCATATTCAGTTACAGCAACGAATACCGGTTACATTCGATGCGGAAGCGATAACCGTGAGTTGCATAAACAGCCCTACAAATGTCACACTCTCTGGTCCAGCTGGTAGTCTCGACCTAATAATGGAAAGCCTCAATTCTCGAAGCATCTTTGCGAAAAGGCTGAAGGTTGCTGTGGGATACCATTCACCACAGATGAAAGCAATCACAGATGCGTATGCAGACCATCTGAAGGATCTCAGACCTGGGAGCAATARTTATGAAACTCGAATGGTATCTTCCGTTAGCYCGGGCCTTGTTACGCAAGACGCCGTGTGTGCTGCTGCCTACTGGGTGCAGAACATGCTTTCTCCGGTACGATTCGTCGAGGCTATGACGGTTTGCTGTATATATCCGAGTCARGAAAATATTGTCCACAAAATCGAYCTGAGTCACGAAGCGCAGATTGTGACGGACGGTTGGGTTGAGGTTGGACCTCATGCAGCTCTCAAGGGACCCATCCGAGAGATACTCAACGCCACAAATAGGATCAACAGCATGTTCTATGCTTCTCTTTTAACACGCAATGAGTCTTCTACGTACACTGTACTAGAGACTGTTGGACAACTATCCTGTCGTAACTTCAAGGTAGACCTCGACGCTATCGCACGAATGAGTGAATCCAAGCTCCCACAACGCGTAATCTCCACTCTGCCATCTTACCCGTTTAATCATACAATAAGTCACTGGGAGGAGTCCGCCCGCTCGAAATTGTTCAGGTCAAGAACGCATGCAAACAACGATCTTCTTGGAGCTCCGATCATAGACTGGAACCCCTTAGACGCTAGATGGCGACTAGTCGTCAAGCAAGAGGAAATGCCTTGGATTGAACAACACAAGGTTCATGGTGAGATGCTCTATCCAGCATCTGGAATGCTTGTCATGGCTATTGAGGCAATGAAACAGCTTGTAGATCGGAAGGTCATTGGGTACGAAATACGCAACGCTTCTTTCCCAGCACCAATCGTGCTGAATAATTTGTCAGAAGGCACAGAGATCCAGACAAACTTAATTCCTGCGTCCACACAGACAAAGGATTTCGAGTACAGATTTCGCATACTTGTCAAGAGAGCTGACCACTCCTGGCAGGAAGCTTGTCTGGGAACAATTGTCGCGGACACTGGCAAAGCAAGCCAGGATTTGGATATCTCAYTAGAAGGAGAACATCGAAGTCAGTCTGCAGCAAGCAGATATAACGAAGCGGTCCGTACATGCCAGAGCTCTGTTGAGTCAGCGGAGCTTTACCGGAGGATTTCAAAAAATACTGGGCTCCAATATGGCCCATTGTTTCAGCCACTCTCAAACATCCGATATTCTTCAGATGGCCAAGGACATGCCAAGATACTCACATATAAAAGTATAACATCGGAGAACCCGTTGCCTTTCACGGTGCACCCTTCTACACTTGATGGCGTCTTCCAACTCACTTATGTGGGCCTTAACAGGGGTTGGAGTCAGCCGACGCCAACTCTCGTACCGTCAYATTTGACACGGCTTTGGATATCTACGACCGGAGTTGGACTTTCAAGCCACGGATCCGAAATAGCTAACAGTTCATCAAGCTTTTTGAGTAAACGAACAGCAGTAGGAACATCTACCGTCTTTGCTGAGATCGATATGAGCATTCGGCTTGAAGTCGAAGCCTTGGAGGTGACTGAGTTGGCCGGAAATCAGTATGTCTCACAGAATGAGATCAGTGCACATCCGATCAGCCAGAGGCTAGAGTGGAAACCCGACCTTTCTGTAATGACCACAAGGGAGATATCGGAGTATTGTGAAGAATATCGAAGCAGTAACCTTGAGCCTGAGGAATGGTTCAGAAATCTCGGCATCATGATGCTTAGCTTCGCCGCCTGCGCTTTCGAAAAGCTATCCCGACTTCAACTACGCCCGACCGAATCGCAGACTAAATATGCGGGCTGGTTAAAATCCAGGCTCGATGAGTATTTGAATACCGCCGATCCCAGCGCAAGTCTCGACCTGCTCAATCCAGCGAACCTAGCAAGCTTACGCCAGATGTTGCTTKTAGATAGCAAGCGTGGCAACTTGAGCGCTAGAGTAGGCGACCAGCTGTTGAATATTCTCTTAGGAGAGGTTGATGCTCTTGACTTGATTTTTGCAGACCAAGCATTTGTCGGCGAATACTACCTTGAGGTGAATCAGAAGGGGAAAGCATTTGATATGCTCAGCGCATACCTTGATGCAAAAGCTCACAGARATCCGAATCTCAGGTACTTGGAAATTGGCGCTGGCACCGGTGCTACAACCAATGAGGTTTTGCGTGCCATTGCGAAACCGGAGGCCGTACCGAGATACTCCGAGTTTTACTACACTGATATCAGTCCTTACTTTATTACTCACGCTACTGAGAAGTATGCCAGATATCCAAGAATAAAATACTTAGTACTCAACATTGAAGAAGACCCATTACATCAAGGATTCGATGAGGAAGGCTACGATGTCATTTTAGCTGCCAATGTCTTGCACGCCACGAAGAATCTCAGCTCGACTCTCACTAACGTCCAAAAACTTCTCAAACCCGGTGGGCAACTTATATTAATGGAGATGACGACTCCCTTGAAGATTCATACTGGCTTCGTGTTTGGCTTACTCCCTGGTTGGTGGCTCGGTTCCGAAGAGTATCGTCACGATGGTGCTGTCATCTCGGAGGACCAATGGCACACTATTCTCAAGCAGAACGGATTCTCCGGAACTGATTATATCTTTCGCGACTGGGACTCTAATGAGTGTCACGGATGGAGCATTATGATTACCTCGAAGACTGCTCAAGACGCACCTACATTTAAAGATGGYCCCTCAAATGAATCTCGAGTCTTGACATTTGTTGTAGATATGAAGTCTCCTATGCAAAAGCAAGTAGGCCAACTACTCCAACATGAATTCGAATACGCTGGAGCTGRGACRRRCCTGATATCTCTAGAAGATCTCTCTCTGGCTACAGAYCCCGGCAACCGTGATGTCATTCTATTGTGTGGCATGGAAAAATGCCTGCTCTATGATATGAATGAGCCGGTCTTTCAAGCATTACAGAGGATTTTGACATCTTGCAAAACCGTTATGTGGGTGAATAACATGGGATCAGCACACGAAGATGCTCCATACTGGGCAATGACTGATGGGCTAGCCCGAGTCTGTCGCAACGAATATATGTCTACTTCTGTCGCCATTCTTGCTTTGGAACAGCCGACATGCGAAAATCCGGGGAAAGCTGTTGGACAAATTGCAAGATTCATGCACGTGATTCTCAAAGACAATCCATCGGACACAATGGATTTGGAATGGATGGAAGTGAAAGGTCGTCTCTGCGTCAACCGATTAAGCAATGGAAATCCTGTAGACGACTATATCTGGACGCGGGCAACAAAGCCTGTGCGAATGCGACAATTTTGCTCTGGACCACCATTAAAACTTGACATTAGGACACCTGGACTCTTGGATACCATAGAATGGGTTGAAGACGATTCCGCCTACAAGGAGCTTGAACAGGACGACATTGAAGTGCGTATCAAGGCGATTGGAGTGAACTTCAAGGAGTGTCTAACACTCCTAGGCCGAGTCAACACTGACCAGCTTGGCAGTGAAGCAGCTGGCTTTGTTCATCGAATTGGGGCCAATGTCCAAAATTTGAGCGTCGGCGATCGCGTTGCGGTAGTGACACCAAATAGTTACCAGACCTTCGTCAAAGTCAAAGAAGCAGTTCAATTGCCTGATTCGGTAAGCTTTGCGGAGGCAGCCTCGATACCTACAGCGTTTTGTACCGCGTATGTAAGCTTGGTACGGACAGCGCGTCTGCGCAAAGGTGAGACTATTCTCATACATGCAGCTGCTGGTGGCACTGGCCAGGCCGCAGTGCAGCTTGCGCAGAATATCGGCGCTGAAGTATTTGTCACCGTCGGCTCTCAGGCTAAAAAGAAACTTGTCGTCGAACAATACGGTATACCAGATGATCATATCTTCTACAGCCGTAATTCGTCTTTTGCCAACGGTATCAGACGTATGACTAACGGTCGAGGCGTTGACGTTATCCTAAACTCTTTGTCCGGGAAATTGTTGGTAGCCTCTTGGGAAAGTATCGCTCCGTTTGGAAGGTTTATCGAAATTGGGCGGAAAGATATTGACACTCACGGTTATCTCCCCATGCACCCCTTTATCAAAAATGCTTCGTTTGCTGGTGTTGATCTCGGTGCATATGTCGCCGGAGAGGCTACAAAGCAGGGGACAGCGCAACTACAAGAAGTTTTCAAGATGCTCAGGGAAAAGATCATTCATCCACCTTACCCGCTTTCAAAATATCCCATCAGTCAAGCTCAGGATGCTTTCCGTCTGTTGCAAAGCGGCAAGGGTTCGGGAAAGATAGTCCTTGAAGTATCCGATGAGACCATTATACCCATTAGGGAAGGCATAAATAGCGAATACCGCTTCCGAGCCGACGCTACATATGTTGTTGCTGGAGCTTTTGGGGGTATTGGACGTCAGATTACTCGCTGGATGGCTCTCCGAGGTGCGAAAAATTTGATATTACTCTCGCGATCCACTCCGGACCAAAATCCCGAAATTCGTGAGATGCTTTCCGAAATCAAAGACCTCGGGGTCTGCAGCCCTCATGTTGCTTGCGATATTTCCGATTTTACTTCTCTTAGTTGTGCCCTCCAAACTGTTACGAAGACAATKCCACCCATCAAAGGTTGCTTCCAAGCTGCTATGGTATTAAATGTAAGTATTGCCCACTTATCTTGACTTAGAAAGTCCCTCTTTAGACCTAATACCGCCTAGGACCGACCATTTGGCACCATGCAGTATATTGAGTGGAACGCGACAATTCGGCCGAAGGTTCAAGGATCATGGAACCTTCACAAACTTTTGCCTGATCAAATGGACTTTTTCATAATGCTTTCCTCCGTTACTGGCATAGTTGGTAATCCTGGACAAAGCAATTATGCTGCGGGAAATACTTTCCAAGATGCTCTCGCGAGGTATCGTGTGGCAAGGAAGGAAAAGGCCACGGCGCTCGATCTGGGCATAATCCTTGGAGAGGGTTTCGTGGCAGAAAACCAAGACATTCACGACAGGCTCGTGCGTCTTAATATGCTAGATCTGATCTCGCAGGAACAACTTTTTGCATCTTTTGATTATTTCTGTGATCCAAATACGCATTATGCTAAGGACGCCTCAAGTCAAATTGTCTCAGGTCTGGCCTTTCCAGGTGYATTGATCAAAAAGGGTGTCAAGGTGCCATTGGCTCTGCAAAGAAGCCTATTCCGAGCCTTGCATCAAGTCAGTTTCATAGAAGGGGCATCAAATGCATTTGTTGCGCCAAGTCAGGATGTTGTGACACTCTTCCAGCAGTCTGCTACCCTCCATGAAGCTGGGTCGATCGTCGCCGAGGCGTTGAAAGTCAAGATCTCTAACATTCTTGGCATAGATACCGAGGAGAGACACGTCGAAGACCGTATGCAGTCTTTCGGAATAGACTCTCTGGTAGCTTTGGAAATACGAAATTGGATTTCGAAGGAACTACGTGCTGATATTGCCGTCTTTGAAATTTTAGGCGACGCGAAGCTTAGTGACATTGGCACAGCCGTGGCTAAAAAAAGCAAATTGCATCAGCTGCAGTGGCACGAATAACGGGCTGTCAGATGGGTGGKGTTTTTATAATGCTGCAATTCATCTTATTTTRAGCTACCCGCTACAAAGTCTGTATAGAAATGTCATGTGAGACCTTYCAACCATTCACAACAAGGCTTGCTCTTATATACTCAATACCTAGGCACTCTATTACACAGAAGGGTTGATATAATCGCATGATCCTATCTAGCAAGAGCAGCACTCAGAGCCTCGACCCCGATTGGCACAATATAAGGCGTTCTAAGCATCGTTTCGTCTTGGACCTCAAAAGCATCTCTTATAAATACGACGCCCTCGGGCTTARTCTTGCCGTCGTGTCTTACATTGACAGTTTTTCCACCACTTGCAAGAAGTGCTAAGTCGGTGGCTCAGTCCTATGTGCTATACCTACAGCGAATAAACACCTTGGGCTTGTAAGAGACATAGGGTTTCACAGTCCTCTATTAATCTTGAAACATGGATATCACGCTTCTGGCTCATGAGATTCAGAAGTTTAGGATTTTGTGARCAGCCTGAATATGGCTCTGAACGGGGTTTAAGGTGGAGGGGGGGTGTCACGTGCCTTAATAAGCAAAAGACCAGTGCGCTAAGCCCCAAAAGACTACAATACAATTTGKGCCAAATTGTAGCTTATTTACCTATATATAGGTTGAAGTTCTGAGGTCATGTGYTCCACGTGACATCCTATATAAATAGATTTTAAGATTTTAAGATTTAATTATTTYATAAATATAAGGCCAAATTATATAAAACTTAAAATATAAACTAAATATAATATATTTAACTTGARTTTTTAATTTTATTAGTTTCTATTAATAGATTGTGGAGTTATTTATACCTAATATCTAAGGTTTTTGGTGTAAAAGGGGTGGCGGTTACAGGGGGAAGCACCCGGGTCTACTTGCTTCCTCATTGCGGCACTTACCCAGCAAGAAACAATTGATTGGGAACTATGGCTAAGTAGACTCTCGCTGTTAYAGAACTTTCACGYAGGATTGATTTTGCAACGGCGTAGGATATCGYAACTGCGTATTATTGGGATATGAACTAGGTGGGATTGAAAGAGACGACGAAAGTTCACTTTAGCGGCAAAGAAGGCGAGGACACTACCTYAATACTTACGGAGCTTGGCTGGATATCGGATGGATGCATGGACTTGTGAGGAGTTTGAGGGTATAGAAATGTCCGTTAAATTTGAACATCGGAATTATGCTTGTGGCTCTTGAAATTTGGATCTCGGGGTTTATAGGGCCCCGAACGGGGCCGAAGCGGTGGCAGAGGCTGGCCGGGTGCGCTTGCTTTCTCATTGCAGAATTTCTCCAGCGGGAAATAATAGATTGAAAGTTCYGGCTGAGTAGGTTTTAACAACTATATCATTTGCACACAGGATTAGTTTTGCAACGGTGTAGGAAGTCGCAAGTGCGTATAACTCCGGCCGATACGAAGTATACTCCGTGAGTGGAGCGGAGATTATGGTAGCCGCACCCGCCGATTGAACCCCTGAAGCCTACCCTGCTAGTATAGCGCTGCAGCCTAAGACAACATCAACATTATTTAACTTTGACAATTTCTAAGCTTTCTACATGTTTAGCCAAGTCTCACAGATGCTTGGCGACCTCTAATATAACCTCAAGCAGACCACACATTGCTATGATAGTATCGAACTTCATGAGCTTTGCTAACGCGTGATTCACAACGCGCCAGAGTACTTATCAAGCACGGCTCGAYCRACCATGGCTACATCATGCCTACCTTCGAATGACAATGTCTTTGGACCCGTTGTTCAGGAATGTCGATCAGGCTTCGACTTTACTCTATTATTTGAGCAATCCATTCTTTCGATTGGTCCTGCCGCGTTACTCCTTCTCTCGACCCCACCAAGACTTATCAAGCTTCTGCGAGCTACAAAGAAAACCTTTGCTTCTCACTTCCGCTCTTTGAAAAGGGTAGGTACGACGCTACTTGAAGTACTCAACCTCTAACGTTTCTTAGGTGACTGCCCTCCTCTTAGTTGGCGTCCAGCTTGGCTTGTTAATATCYTGGGGTCCAAGTCCATCCACGCGCGCCACATTACCATCTTTGGTGCTATCATTCTTGTCAGCGTTGGCGATTCTATTGATCTCTGTTCTGGAGCACTCGCGGACAGTGCGACCCTCATCACTCCTCAACGTATACCTGCTTGTGTCATTGGCTTTCGATGCCGTGCAAGCACGAACACTGTATCTCAGGCACGAGAGCAAGACGATCTTGGGATTATTCACAGCAAACATTGGAATAAAGGCAGTTTTGCTTCTCCTAGAATGCAAAGACAAGCGGGCTATCCTCAAGGCGCCATACAATGCCTATCCGCCAGAAGCCACRAGCGGCATCTTCAGTAGAGGCATCTTCTGGTGGCTCAATCCTGTGCTTGCGAAAGGGTTTCGAGAACTAYTMACCYTGGATGATCTTTTCAAAGCTGACAAYAGATTACTCTCSAAGCCWGTACAAGAYAAGGCTCAGAGGTATTGGCAAAAGTGTGAGTAGCTCCCYTTTYCCCCCWCGGCTTYTCAACATTGACTAGGGTTAGATGCTTCTCCAGGACGACTACCGTTGGTCTACGCCTTTTTTCACTCTATTCGTCRTCCATTAGCATATATGGTATTTCCGCGATTGTGCCTCATTGGCTTCAACTACGCCCAACCGTTCCTCATCACCTCTGCCATTGCGTATGTGTCGCAGCCAGTTGAAGCTCAGAATAAGAATGACGGTTACGGCCTTATTGGAGCCGCTGGTATTATCTATCTTGGAATAGCGGTARGCACATTCTTCAATTTYAGCTTCAAAATCTTACTGGGGACAGCTTTCAACGGCCAATTATGAGCACCAAATGTATCGAGCAGCAACCATGTTCCGAGGATCTATGGTGACATTGATTTACTCCAAAACTTTAGAACTCCARAGTGGGGTTTATGACGAATCATCTGCATTGACACTGATGAGTACTGATCTTGACCGGCTTGTTCTTAGCCTGAATGCCGTCTGTGAGATATGGGCTAATTTCATCGAAATGGTCATTGGATTGTGGCTGCTACAAAGGCAACTTGGATGGGTTTGTTTCGCCCCTATTGTTATTGTATTAGGTAAGGGCACCTTTTTTATTTGTACTTTGCCAACAAACACTGACTCCTTGAAGCATCCATTTTCTTCTCTAGCATCGTGTCTCGTGAGATTGGTCCGAGACAGCGCGAATGGGTCAAAGCGATACAACGACGCGTGGCGATGACTTCTTCGATGCTCGGCTCTATGAAAAGTGTGAAGATGATGGGACTTGCCGATGTCCTACTCCAGACTCTTCACGGCCAAAGGATTCGGGAAATGGATCTGTCGAAGAAATTCCGCCAGATGGTGACCTGGAGATTGCTGTTGGGTAGGTCTCCTCAGACTCGGATTTAAATTYAGTACTGATAATTCAGCTTTCACSCCAACGCTCTTGGCTCCATTGTCGTGTTTTGTAATATTTGCTATTMAAGCATCCGCGAATGGCTCAGGTCATATTGATGCGAGTACTGCCTTCTCATCCTTGGCAATCATCTCACTCCTTACATCTCCTGCGCAAAACTTTCTTCAGTCATTACCGCAAATTGCAATGGCAACAGGATGCCTCGATCGAGTCTCAAAATTTCTACTTTCTGAGCCAAGGAGAGACGATAGAGAAGGGCACCTTCCAGCTTCTCCACATGACACCGGCTCTGCAGAGAGTAAGGACGGACTGGAGATGAGGGACGTCGCCCCTATTTCATCGAAGCCTTCTGCGGTAGTAGTACGAAACCTGTCAGCTCGCCCCGCCCCTGATGCTCCTGTCGTCTTGCATGGGCTCGATTTCCAGGTTGACCAAAGCTCGTTGGTCATGCTCATCGGTATTGTTGGTTCTGGGAAGTCTACCCTCTTGAAATGCCTTCTAGGGGAGCTCAAGTTCGAGACTGGGTCAATTACTATGGYAAGCAGAGACATGGCTTACTGTAGCCAGTCTCCTTGGCTGCCAAATACGRCTGTCCGACGCATCATCTGCGGGAATATGGAATGTGAAGATCYRGGGTGGTACAGGACTGTCTTACATGCWTGTGCATTCGATCAAGACGTATTGGAGTTGCCCGACCATGACGATACTCTCATCGGAAGTCGAGGTGTCACGCTGAGTGGTGGACAAAAGCAACGCTTGGTCAGTCGCTCACGCCAATGGTAAATCATTGTACTGACTACTTCAAGGCATTAGCAAGGGCAGTATATGC
>QYSG01011359.1:0-57189 GCA_003988875.1 Lachnum nothofagi
CAATCCCACAAATGCTCCCTCTCCCCCTCCCTGTCTCGCGACGACTCCATCCTCGAAGACAACCTCGACGACGGCGGTGGTGCAGAAGCAGATATAGATTGGYCGCAAGTCACGCTTCATATCAAGRTTCACGCTGAGGGTAACGAGATGTATGGGACGCCAATATTTACGTTTGATTATGTAGGTGAGGAGTATGATGATTCGCCAYTAACTCCAAGGCAGAATTCTATGCGTCTGGCGCTTCGCAGTGTATATAATCGTGAGCATTTCAAACTGGAACCCTCTGTGCGAGATGGAGAGCAGATTGACCTTGCGTGCGTGYAGTGCTGAGTGTAATATTTCGGAGGRACATGCGATTAACCCTGCTTGTATCTGCRATYGTGACGGAGAGCAATCTCCACAGAGAGATGAGAGGTGCGCGGAGTTTGCTGGGGCGTTGCCGGAYCCTTGAGGATAGGTGAAGGAGTTRGGTAGGAGAGTGAGGGCTTTGAGGCGTTTTGATTTTGGATATGAGGGATTCATATCAATCCACAAAAGCATCGGCGTATAATAAAWTTTATATGTGGAGGAGAGACTCTTATATTAWGGTTGGATTCATATGATCTTACGAGTGTAAGAATTACTGTATTTACAGCCTTCGAAATTTGCCTGATGTTGAGATCCACGAAAATGGCTGATAGAAGACATGCTRGTTTGAAAAAAACCATAAAACTGCAGGGAAGTTATAAGAATTTATGGGACAGATGTGAGACCGTTCAGTGGATAGGAATTCCACGAAATCGAATAGGAGAATCAAGCTGGTCTCACTTGAAAGCTTTCAAAGGCTTAGCAGGAACGCTCTKGCCAGAAAATTCAAAGCCGTTTTCTCATGGACTTCAACYGACCGGCAAGGACCACGAAGCATGTAACGCTGAAAAAAGGAAAGCCTAGTAGCATAAATACAAGAGGGTTGCCCTCTCCACTATAAACATTTTACTCTTCCTCATCGTATCTATTGCCCTGGCGCAATCAGTTTCCCCTGTTGCGGAGCATCATGTGTCCAGCCACCCGCCAACGCCGCACCACCATTCCTCTCCGCGAAATCCTTCATGCGTGCCTCTAATTCTGGGCGGAAATGTCTAATGAGTCCTTGAATGGGCCAGGCGAATGCCTCGCCGAGAGCTATTACCTTCATCAGTGCTTGGATTCGAWAAGAAAGGGAGAGCAGGAATAAGGATTAACGTACCGCAAATAGTGTGYCCCTCAACCTGCTTCGTCAGCTCCTGCAACATATCGATCTCCCTCTCTCGTCCTTGCCCCTTCTCAAACCGCTTCATGATCTGCTCAGTCCACTTGCTGCCCTCTCTGCACGGCGTGCACTGCCCACATGACTCGTGGCGGTAGAAGTGGCTCAGCCTTGAGATGGCGCGCACGACGTCGGTGCTCTTGTCCATGACGATGACGGCCGCAGTACCGAGACCAGACTGGCTGTCCTTTAGGGCGTCGAAGTCCATGATCTGGTCATCGCACACGTTCTTGGGGAGGATGGGCGTGGAGGAGCCGCCGGGAATGACGGCCTTGAGGTTGTCCCAGCCGCCGCGGACGCCGCCGCAGTGCTTGTCGATGAGCTCGCGCATGGAAATGCTCATTTCTTCTTCGACAGTGCAGGGGTTGTTGACGTGGCCGGAGATACAGAAGAGCTTGGTTCCAGCGTTTCGCTCTCGACCAAAGCTGGCGAACCAGTCTCCTCCTCTCCGGCAGATGGTAGGTGCCACTGCGACGGTCTCGACRTTTGTGACTGTAGACGGGCATCCGAAGAGACCGACAGCRGCAGGGAAGGGAGGCTTTAGACGAGGCTTGCCGGGCTTGCCCTCTAGCGACTCAATGAGTGAGGTCTCCTCTCCGCAGACGTAAGCTCCCATTCCACGGTGGATAAATACATCGAAATCGTAGCCACTTCCGCAAGCGTTCTTTCCAATCAATCCATCCTTATATGCCTCCTGAATCGCACGCTGTAGAACGGTCGCCTCGTGATAGAATTCGCCTCGGATGTAGATATACGCAGCTGTGCAGTTCATGGCTCGTCCAGCGACCAAACATCCTTCGACGAGCTTGTGGGGGTCCTTCCTCATGATCTCGCGGTCCTTGCATGTTCCGGGCTCGCCCTCATCGGCATTGACGACTAGATATCTCGGTGTTGTACCCTTATCCCAGTCCTTGAAGTTCATGAATGACTAGCAATATCAGCGAATGTGTCAACTCAAATAAGGCATTGTGACCTGCCCATTTCATCCCCGAGGGAAAGCCAGCGCCACCACGACCTCGCAGRCCAGAGGCTTTGATCTCAGAAATAATCTATCCCAATTGTCAATATCTCTCCCATACAGCTCCGTTGGTGAGTCTTCAACACACCCAATCATGCCCCTTTAATATAATCTCCTTAGTCTTATGCCAATCCCCATATTTCTTCGCGCTCTTCAGATCCGCCCCGTGATGCCCATACAGGTTCTGAAATATCCGATCCTGATCTCTCAGACCTCCATAAGTCGTCTTCTTTGGTGGTGGAGGGGCGTCTTGGACTGTGGCAAGTCCTCGGGATTGCTGCGACGGGGGAAAGGATGCGTGTGAGCTTGAGGTGGCGGATGCGAGGGCGCGATTCGAGATTGATGAGACGGCCTTGGGCGAAGGCGCGTGTCGCGATAACATGCTGAGGGTTTGTTGTGCTCAATTGAGCGGGAGGCGCAGAGGTGAGGTTGATATGCCGTCGAGGGGACTTCA
Organism: Lachnum nothofagi; assembly: GCA_003988875.1. Taxonomy (NCBI): domain Eukaryota; kingdom Fungi; phylum Ascomycota; class Leotiomycetes; order Helotiales; family Lachnaceae; genus Lachnum; species Lachnum nothofagi. Next base: position 2,758 of record QYSG01011359.1, read on the forward strand.
CAACATCATAGAAATAGAAATGAAATGTCGAGGCAGTTGTTGACCAATCAGATGATGTTGATGCCAAAGACAAAATGGCTGAGCTTCTGGCACTACGGAAGGTGGGAAAGGCCACATCCGCATATATTCCTTTCGATTGCCGATCCGAGGGCAACTACAATGTCCCATCTCGACCGGGACAACTTCTATGGTCTGGGATCACTGTATCATGTGCTTGGCATTCTCCACCCTATGTTGCTTCTATTCACAGTTTCGATATATGAATAYCRTTGGCCAAGAATTTTGGGACTGGAGATTCAAAAATAATAGAATGGACATCACTCCGTCTTCAAATACTTTTATTCCACGGGTCTAGAAAGGACTGCAAGGACAGACAACCCGTTGCTCYAGCCCTACGAGTAAGCTTTCATAGCCTTATTCCAATCTTAATACYATCACCAACTTATAAGCCTCCACTGCGAAGATGTGTAGTGACGAATCCGGCGTCCGAACAAAATGAGGGGTATTGCCAAGACCGTAACAAATATGAAGACCCCAGTGATCTCACCAAATTCCTAAATGATTCGTCAGCATCATATCATTCTAAAGAAACGAGTAAGTTAATATTGACGTACCTTCTCATACCCCTCCTCCTGCATCCACGGCACGGTTGCATAAACGAATCCAAAAGCAATCAGATTCTTAAATCCATTTATGACCTCCAAGCTCTCCGACGCAACAGGCGGATAGCTCTCCATCGCATAAGTCATACTAATACCCGGAAGACCAGTCAAACCCACTGCCGTGAAGCCATACGCGACGAATAGAACAGGCCAGGAGAGCTGCTTGCCTGCTGCGAAGCCGAACATAAGGATGCCGGTCACGACGAGGGCAGAGAGGGGGAACATTAGGATGAGACGGGATTCGGGCTCGAAGATGCCGTTGTTGCGGCGAGCGCGGTATTCCACCCAGCGATCTGTCAGCCAACCTCCGCCGACAGCCCCTACGAATTGTCCGACTATGAAGACACGTCAGCCAAGCCACAATCTGAGGGAATGAGGAGGTATACTCATCGCTGCAACATTTATCAGGCCAACGGACCCTGTGGAGAAATTATATGGTGGTGTAGCTAAGATGGGAGAGGTCAAGATCTCCTCCATGACGTTTGGGGCCAGAGAAATCCCATCTGCATATATCAGCACCGTCACTGCGTCAAAAATTGTCAAGTATTGTGAAACTCACAGGCAAGCACAGAATAAGCCACCGCAGGGTATATCAACAACGGAATAGGCCTTAAGATAAGACTGATATAATTCGTTTGTGTATTGATTCCAGACCATACATTGAGCCCTGCGATATAGCTTTTCTTTGGCGCATATCCCATTTCGCTTTCAGCAACACGGTTGCTTCCATCCTTTTCGTTCTCGGAGGAGTTTTCAGTTGYGTCAGGGCTCTCGTTTATTTGGACATTCGGATCGACCACGCGGCTGAAACGCGTTTCCGGGTAGAAGAAGATGAACCATACGAAGTTTATGCAGAGCAGRATCAGGGAGATCCATTTTTGCCATTTCCAGCCATGACCTAATGGGTGATTAGTGGGCAAATGTTTAAGTATGGCTGGAACACTCACGCTCAATGATATAACCACCGCAGAGGGGCCCGACAACGCTTCCCCAGGCTATGGAGATGATATAGACTCCCATACGCAGGCCCCGCTCGTGCAGGAAGAAAAGGTCCTGAGCCTGTTAGAAATAGTAAAATGCCCAAGAGCGTTCAGAACTACCCACATCGATCACAGCAGCAGCCAGCGCCTCTGAAGCGCCGCCCCCGAAAGCAGCGACAATYGATGTCGACAGGAGATTATGGAAGGTGTTTGATTTTGCAGACCCAATCGTAGCCCCAACTTCGATTATCATTGCAGCCAAGAACACCGGCCGTTTCCCGAGATAAGACGCCGTAGGCACCCAAAAGAAATTCTATCAAGAATTAATCAGCCCTGACTTGAGCAATAGGAACTATTCAAACTGCTCACAGATAATCCAAATGTCAAAACGATCCAAGAAAGAAGCCCAGATGTCTTGTTCAAGCTAACGTCAAACTCCATGGAGATTTCCACAAAGCCCGCCGACGGACCCGTAAGACTGAAATTGTTCGTGAAGGCAAAAGCGCAGACGGCCGCGAAAGCCATGTTCCTTTTCCATAGCGGCCATCGCAGAGGATCATTTGGGTCTTCAGAAGGTTGGGGCACAAGAATAATTTCCGARCCCTTTTTGTGTTGATGGTGTACCTCATTTTGAGAAGCTAAAGTAAAGTTAACATACACTAGAGCTATCATGGCGATCTCTGCAAGAAAGCGGGGAAGTGAATCATAGAATTCGACTTACRTTCTACTAGTTGCACTGTCCCTTCAGTGGCATCYAGCTCTTTCAGAGTTCGAAATCGTTTGAAAAGAGCCATGGCGTTGAAGCAGCTCGAGGGCTAATTGACCCAATGACGTGAAAGTGAAGCTCAACAAAACTTTTCTTTTGAAAAAATCTGAGTTCCCCGGAAAGCTTGAGACCATGAGCCCGCCATAGCTTTTGTTGACATGGATCTCGATAACAATCCCGAAAGATTGGAAAGCATGCTGTATTGAGTTCTAGGATAGCCGGGATCCGGTAAATGTATCATGCAGGTGCCAAATTCGGTATAATTACACATGGCACTCGCTTACTCAACTTGAGATCCTGAATATGTGTGGCTAAACTGTGACTGGGGTAATTCCGAAGCCCTGCAGAATTACCCTAGATTCTAGTAAATTTTGTTGCCAGGGGAAGAAAAATTCGGTCAACCGGTATCACAGCCGGTAAAAACGACCTTTGGCTTGAGAGACACYAATGATGGCATGCAGTGACAAAGTCACACCTTCAATCGCTCGGACTTGCCTTTATTAAGAGCCATACTGTATACTATTTGTTGATCTCGAGGCTAAAGCCCGAACCGGGCTAAACAGTGATCCAGAAAACAGAGCGAGAGAYGACTCTTAGTAYGACCGYCACGATCCATCAGCTTCCAACCAAGTTCATGAGCTCCGAAAGCCTCATACCTTGTGAGGCATTGTTGAGCTTGAAACTCGGCGTGAAAAGGAAGAAATCAATCCATCACTGTGGAACGGAACGGAGTTAAACAGATAAGACAACAGTATAGAACGTAAGCAGGAAGGAGCAACGAAGAAGTATCAAAGACTTCCCAAATAGCTTCATTCCGTAGATGYCAATTCTCTCAAAGGTCTGTAGCCATAGAACTTTGACTGCACTTGCAGCYATAGGGGTCAGTTCCTTGCGCCAGAATAGGAACATGGCCGGGCTCTTTGACGATCTGACGGGTCTGCAGCATGGGAACTTAGAATTGTCTGTCCCACCAAGAATCTAGAAAGACAAACAGATAGAAGAGTTCAGGAAGGAATGTGAAGAGGACAAGAAATCATATATGAATATGAAGTTGATTTAAAGTTGGCTCAGAGTGGGCTGATCCGATCCGATTATTTGGAACTTGTACGAGTACGGGCGGCTACAAAGACCAGGCGCACAATCTCAGCTTTATTCCAGCCTCCTCACTCTTGTTGACAATCCCAATCCCAAGCCAAATCCTCATCCTCGTCACAACCCGAGCAATAGCACTAGACATTTGAGGACTCAGAGCCAAAAGGCATGATATCAAACGCGTAAGCGGCATCAACTTGACCAGTACGAGCATGCCTTTCTACCTCGCTCTCTCACTTTCYGCAACATATCTCTCTTTCTCTAACTTCACTACCAACACTTCCAGTTCTAACAATCACCAGAGTCTTTCTGACCACAGCTCTCACCAACCATGTCCAAACGTCAATCTACCGCCCCCTCCGGCCCAAAGCCCCCCACAACCCTCGCGCCCTCCATAATAATAGCTGACCAAGCCTCCCTAACCGGGTCCGTCTCCTCCCAAACCTCTCGTTGCTCTACTAACCCTTCTCTTTAGCACACACCTCATCTCCATCGGCGCCTCCGCCACTTTACATCCACGGTGCAAGCTCAATTCTACATACGCCTCAATCACCATCGGCTCCTCCTGCATAATCTCCGAGCGCTCCTCCATCGGCCTCCAGACCTCACCCTCAAATTCCCTCCAAGCCGAGGGCATCCACATCTCCGACTTCGTCGTCATCGAGCCCTCCGCAGTCATAGAAGCGCGCTCCATCGGCACCGGGACAGTCATCGAAGTTGGAGCGAAGGTAGGGAAAGGAGCGGTGGTGGGTAAATGGTGCAGGATAGGGGCGCAAGAGGAAGTGGGAGAGGGGGAGGAGGTGGAAGATTATACGGTGGTGTATGGTGGGGGACGGAAGAGGCGGGATGGGAGTGGGAATGAGAGGTTGAAGGACAGAATGGTGGGGAAGCAGGTTGAGGTGTTAAGGAGATTGGTGCCGAGTAACTTAGCGAAGTTTCAATAAATACAAAAGTTCAAAGCAGAAATATATATCCAGATGTTCTCGGGGAGWTGGGGAGATGTGGAGGCTTTAAAGGTAACATGGCCATGCTGCTATTGATTGCGATTGCTGAAATGCGACCGACTGCCCTGCTGATTGTACAATGTCTTTTCCTTTCCTACTTCGATACCACCCATGTACGCCATTTCCTGCACAACATACGAAAAGCCCCTGGCTGGTTATGCTATAGCAAATATGATACACACACAAAAGGGAAATGACTCTTTCCTTCCTCTAATTATTTGGTCCTCCTCCGCGAGGCTTCTTGTTGCCCTGTCCTGCAATTGATCCGTCCTCTCGAGGCCGCTTCTGACCGGCGTGTCCTCCCGCACCCGTAGGACTGTATGGAGCGGCGTTCGCGTTCAGGTTACCTCCACGTCCCTGAGTGTTGCCGCGTCCTCTTCCAGCACCGCCTCCACGGGGAGCTGGAATCCCACCGCGTCCACGATTACCAAGTCCGCCTCCTCTTGGGATGGCAGAAGCTCGAGCAGCATTGGTCGCTGGCTGTGAGGCCTAATATACAGTTAGTTCAGTTCACTAGATGCGATGGGTCYAGCTGCGACTTACAGTTGGAATACTACTAGCGGTAGCAGAGCCTACGACGCCGTTTGTGACCGATGGAAGGCTTAATTGTTGGGCAGCAGCAGCTTGAGTTTCAGCCGCGGCACCTTCTGTCTTGACATCAGGCTTCGCTTCTGGCTTTGGGGCCGCTGGAGCGCCATTTGGCTGGCTGGCAGATTCTACAAAAGTAAAGTTAGTAAACAATAGGCCATCAAATAGTGAGTACATACCAGTTGTGGTAACCGGAGCCGGAGCCGGAGCCGGGGTTGGGACTGAAGTAGGTGCTTGGAACTTGAATTCCTTGGCAATCGCCCAGACTTCGGAGACAGGTTTCTGAGGTGTGTCGTTGGCAGCGGTCTCGACAATGGCCAGCTTGCCTTTTGCGTCTTTCTCTCTCTTGTCTGTCATGTTGAATTTGAGAGCGTATTTCCTCTCTGTCAAATCAACAGCACTCTTTCTGTCCTTCTCTGCTCTCTCTTTTGCTTCAGCCGATTGCTTCTCAAATGCCTCCTTGAGCTTCGCAGTATCCGCCTCGAGTTTCTTCTTCAGATTGCTAAGCAGGATACCCTTGGCCGTCGGGTGGTTGGCTAGAAGATCCCGAACCTGACCGTCGGTCAATTTGTTCATGTCGAAGTCGTTTGTCGCAGGTGGCTTTTGGTTTGGTGTCGATGGGGTTGCAGGGGTTCCAGGAACTGCAGGCGCCTTCGCCTCTCCGTTTTCAGTCAGCGTGGGTTGAGCAGTCGAGACTGTAAGGGGTGCTGAATTGGCCGACTTTGCCTCTGCAAGCCAAATTGCCTTATCCTGCTCGAACTTCAATGTAAATTGAGATTCAAGCTGCTTCCTCTGTGTTTCTTTCGACTCGGCGAGTTTCTGATTTAATACACCTTTCATCTTGTCAGATCGAGCTTTGAGTGTAGCTTCCATCGAGGCCTCGATCTGCTCAGCTTTGGCTTCCGCCTCCTTGGCTTTGGCTTCAGCGGCTGCAATCTGCTCCTCCAAGGCTCGCTTCTCGTCGTCTGAAAGATTGRATTTTGGAGTCTCATCGATCTGGCCATCCTCATTGCCATCCTCCGCAGAGCCGCTAGACACGGTAGCATTCTGCTTTGAGCGGGCTTCCGCAGCCTCAGCAACAGCGGCGTCTCTCTCAGCAGTGACCTTCTCAAGTTTCTCTTTTAAGTCTTTGAGTTGAGACTCGAGGGAGGTCTTCTCCTGGGTGACTTGCTCAAGCTGCTTTCGTAGCTCAGCCAACTGTTGCTCTACCGCCTCATTGTTTGGCTGTTYGGCTGCAGCGACAGCAGGAGTCTGGTTATTTGCCGTAGGAGAGGTAATCGTTGGGGTTGGGTCGGGCTGAGCCCTARCAGCTTCGAGCTCCTCACCGAGAGAAAATAGGCGTTGCTCCGCGGTGCTCTTTTCGCTGACGGCAGTTTCGAGYTGTTGCTGGAGATCAGAAAGCTGCTGCTGCAGTGATTCCTTTTCTTGAATAGCAGTGTCTCTCTCTGCCTTCATATCGTTGTTTTGTTTGGTATTGATACGGTTTCGTTCTTTGGCTTGTTCGATGATTTTCTGGCGCTGTTGCTGCCAGATAGCCTTTTCCGCTTCCAGACTCTCGATCTTCTCCTGTGTCGGGTGCTTTTCCTCTAGTAAAGCATCACGTTCGGTACGTAAGGTCTCGATCGTTTCCTTGAGCTGCTCCATCTCGGCGGGGTCGATGCGATCGTACTTGGAGATGATATCTTGAGTGCGCTTCTGCCACCGGTCACGATCCTCCTGGAGCAGACGCATCTCGCCGTCCATCGTCTCCTTGCCATGCTCGAGTTCTCTGATTCTAGTCTCAAGGGGTTGAATTTGCTCCAAGAGTTCGTTGACTCGGACTGTCTTCTCGGCCAATTGCRCCTGGGCCTGACGTGTTTCATTTCGAAGGGTGATGCTACTTTCCCGGTAGGTGTTGAGTTCGTTCAGCTTCTCCATGAGGTCTTTGTGAGCAGTTGCGCTACGACCCCCATCCGCATGGGCACGGCGTTCTTGGTCGACTTTCAGCTTACAATCATCGAGTTGGGATTGTGTATAATCAAGCTGTTGTTGCAGACGCTTGGCTTCTTGAAGCTTGAGATCGTATTGTACTTCCACGATCTCCTTCTCGCGCCTCAAGAAGGCATTGAGCTCTCGGAGTCCGTCCGCGGTGCGATCGGAYGTAGCTTCACCACCAGGAGAACCAGGTTTGCCGGCATCACCGAGCGTAGATCGATTCTGCTGCAGAGCTGAGATCTGGGCTCCYACACTCTCTAGTTGCTGGTGAAGAAGCTTGTTTTGGGCACTGGCATCATCGCGTCTAGCCCTCAACTCCTTCAATTCCATCTCAAAACGTTCCCGACGCTCTTCCCACGAGCTTTCACTTTGACTCAAAGTAACCCGAGCCGATTCAGCATCAGCCTTGAGCCYTGCGGACTCTGACTTCAATTGATTGTACTCGGCACGTAGATTTTGTAGGAGTTTGGCAGCCTCGGCATGCTTGACAAGTTCATTCTCATAATCCTGCTGGGCTTTGGTGGCTATCGCTGCTTGRGCACGGAGATCATCTTTGTGGAATGTTGCCTGTGCAGTCTGCTTTTCAGCTTCTTCTTTGAGACGTATGATTTCTGCCTCAAGAATAGCCTTCTGCTCTTCAGCTTGTCGCGCCACCTCCGACTGTTGATTCCGCAGAGTAGTCAATTCATTGTTGGTCGTAGTAAGCTCGGCCGAGATATCGTCGATACGTTGTTCTAGCTCTCGAATTTTAGAGTCCTTCTCTTCGATGATACGGTCCATCTCCTCCCGATACTGGTCCTGAGTGGCATTCAGACTTTGTAGCTCTTCTTCCGAGGATTGACTGATGGATTTGTACTGCTCCATCTGGTTCTTCGTACTCTCAAGTTCCGACTTTGAAAGGTTGAGATCCCGCTTCAGCTCAGAGACTTCAATAGACAATTCTTGCTCTCTGCTGAGATTTTCGTCTGCAGGGACATCGYCATTGGCAGCCCCACCGGCGTTGACTGGAGCTCGAGGCGTCGGTCGTGGCTGAAGCAGCTCTACACGTTCTTCAGCGCTCTTCAACTCAATGGTAAGCTCATCAACCCTTGATTGAAGGTGATCTCGGGTTGTCTTCGCAGCTACCAACTCTTCACGAGCTTGGCTTAAACTACTAGCAAGGTCGTCAATGCGTTTCTGGTTTTGTTGCGAGTCGTACTCTTTGCGTAGCTGGGCTTTCTTGCCATCCTCAATCTCGTCGTTGAGCTTGCGTTTAGTCGCGGACAGCTCGGTTTCCAGAGATTCAACTTGAGTCTGCAATCGGCGCCTGGTTTCTGAGTCCGACAGTTCACGCTCATTTTGAAGTGTTTGCTGGTTCGCAATCAGATTGTTCAGACGAGTGCGTTCATTTGTCAATTCCTCGTTGTCGTGGCTGAGGCGATCCTGAATGTCTTTCCATAACTTCTTCTCTGCCTTGAGATTGGCGTTCTCATTTCGCATACTCTCGACCARGCCCTTAGCTTCAATCAAGTCTTCAGCTACTTGCTGAGTTCGTACATCCTGCTTGGCAGCTTCTTCTGAGAGCGTCTGAGACCGCTTCTGAAGCTCGCTGTTCTCGTTTTGCAGCATGGTATAGTTGGAATGAAGCATTTCATATCGCTCATTCGCGAACGTGAGTTGACTACTGGCCTTGGCGAGTTCAGCTTGAAGAGAGCTCTTATCTTGCGTAAGCTTCTCGTTCTGCTCCTTCATCGAGCGTCGATCTATAGTCTGCTCCTCTCTATACTGGTCGAATTGTGCCTGYAGTTCTCTCAAAACCGCCGAATTGTTGGTGCTATTTCCAGGCGTCTGCTCAATGGTTTGTACAAGGCCATTCTGGTTTCCGTCAACCGATTGGCCGAACATGGATGCCAGATCGGATGTAGGTGGTATTTGACCGCGATGTTGCGACATCCGCCGCCACATGTCTCTCTCTTTGATGTAGCTCTCGGAGCGGGTGATCATAGACTGAAGTTCGTCCTTGTAATTCTCGATCTTAGCTTGAAGGCTCTGGACTTCTTCGTGGTCCTTCGCGGCCTGATGCTTCGCTGCCAACGCTTCTTCGCTTTCCATCTGTGCACCCAATTGTCTCGTGATCTTGAGAAGTTCTTGGTTCTTTTCTTGAAGCTCGCTGATGCTTCGGAAGACGGTAAGACGTTGGCTGATAAATCGATCGGTATCAGTGAGACCTTCGAAAGTGTCTTCGCCAACTTCTCCACRAGCTAAGCGTTCAAGTTGTGAACGTTCTGCAGCGCTCAATGCATCGAGACCTCTTTCTCGAGCGTCTAGATCGGCTAAGAGCATCTTCACYTGAGCACTTAGATCGCGAAGCTGTTGGCGTAGGATATTAGATTCGGCTTGCGCTGTAGACGCTTCGCTCTCCGCCTTTCTGAGATCCTTCTTGGCACGATCTCGCTCCTTGCCTGTCTGGTCCACAAACTTAGACATCTCCACCACCTCTTGTTGAAGACGTTCATACTCGGCTTGCATTTCCTCAATTTCAGGTTGCTTGGCTTCCAGTCCTTGCACCATCTCCTCCATCTCTGCAGTAAGGCGCTCACTCCTTCGCTTCTCAGTAGCCAGTTGACCCTTGACTTTATACAGCTCATCAATGGCCTGTGTTGCTGTAATGGCGGATTTGCTACGAACAGATCCCGGAGTACCAAATTGTGCTGGAGATCCAGATCTTCCGAAAGCCGAGCCGTTGAGACCTGCACGCGGTGTTCCAGGCACAGACCCATTCCGGGGTTGCGACGCCAGAGCCTCAAGTCGATCTACCTCGGCCTCCAATTCTGCGATGCGATGCTCTGCTTGCTCACGGTCGTGTCTCTCGGCTTCAGCTTCTTGGCGACATCTGCCGACGTCCTCAGCTGCGTCATCCTTTGCCTTCTCAAGCTCTGCCTCGACTTCCTTTAGTCTATTTCGATGTGTCTCGGCTTGCTGAGTCTGCAGCTCTCCCAATCGATGCGCGCTTTCTAACTCTTGCCGAAAACCCTCTTCGGTCTTCGCAGCCGATTCCTGAAGCTGCTGGATCTTGGAGAGAGAATCTTCAGCTTTCTTTTGCACCTCATCCAGTCTGTTTCTAAGTGCCTGTTCCGTCCTCTTCAATGCTTCAAGATTCGAGGTGGCATCTTCATTCAGACGCTGAAGCTCGGCCAGTCTAGCATTCTTCTCCTTCCTAAACTTCAAGGCTTCTGCGTTCTTAGTCTTGAGCTCGTTTTCGAACCATTCGGTATTTCGCTTCGCTAATTCGACTTCTTGCTTCAGGGACTGCTCGCGAAATTTGGCGCTAGATGCTGCCGAGTTCGCATTCTGTACAGATTGTTGCAGGGAGGTGATTTGTTGACTGAGCTCCAAACCCTTTTGGTGTTGCTTCTGTAGCTCCTGGGAAAGGTTGTCGTTCGCAGTGGTCTTTGATTCGAGTACGGCGACAGTGTCACGATTGGCGGCTTCGAGTGACGCAATTCGTGCTCGTAGAGTTTCAACTTCCGAGGTGGATGTTGTAGAGGACGACTTCAGAGCTTGCAGTTCGCTTTCGAGGGATGAGCGCGCATTCTCTGGTAGCAAATAGTTAGCATGTGAACTTGCATATGGTATATCCGGCAAAGATACCTTCTTCTGTCAACTTGGTCCGCACTTCCTCGACAGTCTTTTGCGCCTTCTCCACACTGGCTTTGAGGCCTTCGATGCGTGTTTCCGAACTCCGGACGGCATTTTCGAGTTCGATGTCAACTCTTAGCTTGTCGGCAGCCAACTCGCTATGCTCCTGCGCCTTTACTGCTACCGCTGCGAGGATGGACTGTACCAGCTCTATGGTGGGTTCATCAAGTGCGGTTTGGATGTTTTGTTGCGGTAGACTCAGATACCCGGATAGGTAGCCGATATCCAGCGCAGCCGTAGCCATGACTACGGACAGCTCCTCATGAGCGATATCTGCAGTTCATCCAGGTGGGGTTCCGAGATGAGGGCGATAGGTGCGTATGATGATTGATGGGGAGGAACCGCGTTGTGAAGTGAATGCGGTTTGCAGGATGTGTAGACAACTGCTCCAAAAGGACCAAAGGGGAAATCTTGAAGATCAGCGCATGTCCTGGAAAGGATTAGACAGCGCCTCTACCCTTTGTCGCGGATCCTTGAGACAGGATGATCGGTGGATGTCTTTCTTTGAAGCTGCCCTGCGAGCAATACACAAATGCAGATGGCTGGTTCCGAGTTAGCGTTGACTGGCTGGCTAGCGCCGCCAAGACATGAGGCTTTGAAGGCAACCTCCCTGTAAATCTGCATTGACCTTCCCTTTCATTCACGCCTACCTCACCCCAACAAACCAACCCTCCATTCTTTTCTTTGTCTATCCTATTACCCCACTGGAAATTGCGCAGCATATGAGGGGCATTTCGTCTTTCCCACGTCTTTCCTCTCGAAGACAGCGGTTGCCTATCTGTACTGGTCTTTTCCAACACCCCCAAACCATCTGCTTTTCGAGCCAGGGCTAGGTAATCACCGTGGCGTTCGTGTGCGCGATCGGTCGAGCTCTCCCCTTTGCGATTCGTTCTGAGGGGCGTCTCATCATCTTCTAGCCGTCATGTCTTTCTCTCTCGAAAAGCAGCAGGCAACCTTCAAATCCAACCTTCTCTCCGCATCGACCAAACTTACGAGCAAGCGCCCGACTACTCTTGCACCACCCGCAGACGCGCCGTCTCCAGCACCGTCAAATGCATCGAATACTTCGAAGACTGAAAAGGACAACAAGCGCAAGAGAGAGGCGCAACAGAATGTAGTCTACTCCCAGCCCGCCGTGACTGGCTATGGCAACGAGGCCTTCACTCAGGTCACCTACGTCATCGATTTTTTGAAGAAGAAGGACGAAGCGAAGACGTTCAAGGAGATTTTGATGTACCTCAGTCAGGTCCACATCGAAGAGGCCAAGAAGAAGCTCATCGCATCCATCCTGAGACGTCATGAACGGGTCAACTGGCTGCCCGATCCTCAGCTGAAGAACCAGACTTGGGACTCGGGAACGTTCCGCCATCGGCCCATCATTGCTGTGCGAACCAAAAAGGACTTGATTGCGTATCTACAAAACAAGCCTGACGCACAAGGCGTTGCTGTTAAGGACTTGAAGGATGGATGGCCAGACTGTGAAGAGGCCATCGATGAACTAGAAGCTGAGCACAGGATTCTTGTCACCAGGACGAAGAAAGAYAACCATGCGCGAATGGTGTGGAGCAATGATCCCTCTTTAGTACACAAGGTCGATCCGGAATTCCAAGTCATGTGGCACAAGATCGAGCTCCCCACGATCGATGAGCTGGTGCGAAAGCTTATGGATGCCAATCAGAAGCCTGCAAGTGAAGATCCAAGCAAGCGCATCAAAGCAGCTCCGAAGCCGAAGGAGAAGAAGAAGAAAGCTCCTCGGAAGGGTGGCAAAGTCACCAATACACACATGGCACACCTTCTCATTGACTACGACAAGCTTCGAAAGTARTATCACATAGTCGAAAATTTTGGTGGTATATACAGGGCCGYTTGTATCGCTGGTGGTTGGGAAGTGGGAAACAGGCATTGTTTCTAGCGTTGGCGTTCAGGTCTGAAAATTTCCTCCAAGGATCTGGAGAGCAAGTACTTGCGAAGATGTCTACCTTGTGGGATAGGAAGACATCTTGAGTAGCTACTTCATCAAGCGAAGACTCTCGGAATCCCTAGCTTGACCTTCRATATCTGTTGGTCTTGCATGGCACACGTGATCATCTCTTGCAATATGCTCTCATTGCTCCTGCTGTGCAGAAATGTAAGTCCATTTCATTATTGATCGAAGACGATCAGATTCTTATCAGCGGGACGTTAGCAGCGGCCCCTTTTYTTCTCCTTTTTCGTTCGCAACTATCTCAGAATCATAGAATAGCCAGACGCGGAGGTGACAGCTGGTGTCCAAACGTCTCCAATAAAATGCTACTAAATTCGGCTCCCATCTGTATCTTCATGCATGCAATTCCGGCGCCACTACAGCTGCCCCACCACAAGCTAATCCCACCTTACCAATCACCACCAACAAAGCGACGTCAACCTCGCTCCGCGATTAGAAATCAAAAAACAATATCAGCCTCCATAYGCATCCCAAACAGTTCCTACCGTCTCGTTCACTAATCCCTCTCTCCTCTCCTCTTTCTCGCCTGTGCATATAACCCGTCAATCTTCTCAGCACTAACAAAGAGCCCTCGTCCATYCCAACCTAGTCTAAGGCTGCATGTTCAGCCCTACGCTGCGCAGGATGACCGTTTTCAACATCGAGATCGTGTCCGACACCGTGTGTCCGTGGTGCTACGTCGGCAAGCAGAAGCTCGACAAGGCGATCGCGGCGTACAAGGCTGCGCACCCGGACTCCAATGATACCTTTTCTACGACATGGATGCCGTTTTATCTGAACCCTGGTGCGCCGAAGAAGGGTATGTCATCTGACCAAATACAACTCACAAAAAKTTAAAGGGTGAAGGAGYGATACTGATTTGGTTTTTTGATAGGAGTCGATAAGATCACATACTACAAGCAGAAGTTCGGCGAGGACCGCACAGCTATGATATTTGATCGTCTTAGTGCTGTTGGCAAGGAAGCTGGGTACGTCTAATYCCCATATCTTCAAAGCAATGTCAATCCTGACTTCTTGATAGCATCAAATTCAATTTCGCCGGCAAAACCGGCAACACGCGGGACTCGCACCGGCTCATCCAACTCGGCAAATCCCACTCCCCCGCCACGCAAACGCGCGTCGTCGAAGAGCTCTTCGCCTCGTACTTCGAGAACCAAGGCGAYATCACGTCCCACGACACGCTCCTCGCCGCCGGTATTAAAGCTGGGTTAAAGGAGGAGGAAGTGAAGAGCTGGTTGGAAAGTGATAGAGGCGGCGAGGAGGTGGATCAGGAGGTTGAACAGGCGCAAAGGGATATGGTGAGTGGGGTGCCGAATTTTACGGTGCAGGGACGGTATGAGGTTGGTGGTGCGCAGGAGGAGGGCGTGTGGTTGAGGTTGTTTGATAAGATTAAGGAGGGGGAGAAGTCGAAGGTTTAGGTTAGGTTAGGAGGTAAGGCATTGTTTGCGGGCTTGGGTTTTATCTTGGGTTCGTTTGGAAGCGTTAGGTTGGACATTGTTTTGTGGAAATTGAAAACTCTATCTTCAACTCTTGTGGCTATGGATTTTGTAATCTCTGGGCTTTGCTCGTGAGGCTTAAGATATCTAGACTGACTCTTCTGCACGCCACAGAGCTAGAGTCCATTGTTCCATTRGAGATGCTGCAACGAACAGATAACTTCTCCGCCAAAAATATCTAGAAGACCTCAGATAGTCTTCCCGAATCTATGCGGCAGCCCAGCGTAGCCACGGTATCCYATATCCTGACGATGTCCCAAAATGATATCCATTTCAGTATCTTCCTTATAGTCATAAACATCAGCCGGGTACTCAATTCAACAATCTGGTCCATATATTTAACACCATGCTRTACAAGAACAAAAGTAAGCCTCTTTAAGTTCGGGAACAGTTTCTCGATCGCCTCCCACACACTGACTRAGACTTGGCTTGGATCAGCTTCTTCATAGTCATATTCATGATCTATTTAAGGAGAGAGATCTCGATCGAGGGCTAGATTGCGGATGCGGTGCGGAAAGAGCGATCCGATGTCCTTCCTACTCTCCTCAAGCCGGATAAGATCTCCGGAGCTCATTTCATGTAGGTTCAATGACTCAAGACGTTGTTCCCAGTCGGAGTTCAGGTACAGAGTGTCGACCTCGTAATTGAAGTAGAAGATTCGAGTTCTCTTCTCCCATTTCTTTTCCTTTGCGCTGCTGACGCAACGGGTATAGTGCTTCAAGCATTCCGTACGCGCCTCGGTGTTGACTTATAGGAGCGCAACCTGTTGGCTAGGGTGCACGGGACTGAGAATCCTCTTGTTTTTTGCCATCGCACAATGCCATATTTGAAGTCTTAGCTCAGGTGGGAGATTCACGAAGAGCGTGAATTTCGGCTCAGGCCACCAGGGCTTTGGTCGTGACCCCGGGTAGAGGTGATCATCTTCGGTTGGTGATGACATCGCGTGATCTATGTTATAACGTTAGATTAGCCTTTGTCTTGGTTGTACATCCATACCTTGAAGGTGCTTTTGCAGTGTTGACGAGTAGGGTGAMGGGTTAAGCTCTTGGAAAAGGACARAAAGAGCAAGGCTCGAGAAGAGATTTCCAGAAGCTCTTGCGGATGACGACTTGGAGGGAATTTGTATCTGCTAGAATCAGCTGGTCAAGTAGGTGAGAAACGTGACGGTCATTTGAAAGCCTCGATGTATTGAACGAGTCTTTGTATCTTCTAGAGGCTCACTCGCTCTTTTCCACAGTGCTCGATAGCTTGTGACCCAGTACCGAAGCAAAGATCAGCTTAATCTGCACCAAAAGCTGAGGCATCCAAAAACTCTAGCTTGGCGCCCAAGAAGTCGGCCGCACCTCGTCTCCAGCACGTAAGCGCAAAAAGGCGGAAGACTAAGTCTCTGAGAGCAGTACAGACAGTGAAGCTTGATTGCTCTTCTTCTTTCTCYCTRCCATCCCGAAATATTATCCTCCGTATTCAACTGGCTGACTCCTGCGCAGCGAATAGCAGCTCCTCATTTTCCGCGGTCATAATCCTGTCAAACTGGAATRCTTTCCCTCCTTCAAACGCCGAAGCTATGTCTCCAGGCTTGAGTCTCCGTCTGGTTAGGAAGCCTCTGGGATCAAGTCTCGGATAATCTCTCGTGGTGTGTCTCGTGAAGTCATCACACTCTGGCCCAACACCTAGATCTTTCCACCGCGTGAAAAACATAGCCAGGCCATGCCTTGCAAAGTACTTGAAGTCTATCCGAAATTCCGTTCGGCAAACAGTGCAGRATCGCAAACCCGTACTTGCTCTCTGCTCCAGGTCCAAATTTACTCTCCAAAGCACTGCGTCGTCGACTTCGTGAATATATATCGGACTGTAGTGGTCAAATACATGGAAGCCTTGTTCTGACGGCCTCCAATCAAGATGCGGACAGATGCTGCAGATCGGATCGCGCCTGAAAGTCTCGCGCCATCGCGACGGATAGAGCGAAAAAAAGACAGATTGCACTCTCTGCATCAAGGAGCCTTCTAAAATAAGGCAATCCGTCCTTGATAATCTGCGGTATCCCATTCGAGGTGATATTTCTGGCTTGCAAGAYATGAGCTTCAAAAGCCGTGTATYCTCAGGGTCTKGCTGGCCGCGTTTCATGGCCATCTTGAATACAGTCGCGCTGAACCGTTCTCCGATCACCCAACCCGACCGTCTAAACCCTTCCAGCAAGCTCTCACGCAAGCTCCTGGCTCGCGGATGCTTTCTATATAGGCCTGAGCAATGAAATCCCTTGCATTCTTGATCCTGTGCAATTTCAGGCAATTTGAGCACGCGACGTGATCGGGCAGATCCCGAGCCAGCAATTCTCCCAGCCCCAGTACATCTTGGCGAGTTTCGACCAAATTGTTCCCAACTAGTTGATATATTTGCATGCAGCAGATTGAGAAACTGGTTGCAGATGGCGCATCGAGATGGTCTTGGATCTGGAGTAGAATCTCTACCGGGAGTCTGCTAAACGGCGATGTTTCAAGGGCGACTGGTCTGGGGACTAGTCTTGGCCGCTTGATCCGGCAATATATGAGTAACTTCTGMATGATGCCCATGATGCTCACTGAATACGTGAACCTCATAGGCTCGAGAGGTAATAGCTGTCTAAGGTAAAGAGTATATAAAAGCCTGGTGGTGCGATGATGTAGTTATGTCCTTCGCTAATTTTAGCGGACCAAACTTCTTGCTAGCTTGACGTTTGACGAACCTCGCTCAACTGATCTTATTTTGTAAAATATTTCATAATTGAGAGTGGACGACCGTAAACACAAAAATTGAAATGACCGTCCAGTGCTCAGTAACGACTGGGAAAGGGGGCAAGACACGTGATAAAAAGCTCAAACTTGGAAACGATGAATGTTTCTTTGCAATTGTGGGAACATACGTGCGCACCAAATGTACAGAGAGCAAGCTATCGCTATATCGAATTGATAGGGGCAAGTTTCGATGCGCTAAAGCTTGCTCATCCTCATCCAATCGAAAGATGATCCCGTGCTGCCTTTGGCGAAGCCAAAACTCACCAGAGCCCGCRTCTCAATCGTCCCTCTTTGCAGCTCCTTTTCAACGAAAGATAGAGAGCGGCCGTCAAATACTGAATTGAGATGCTGGCTTGAAAGCAGCCGAACCTCGCTGATGAAGGTGACCTCGTTCAGTGATTAGAATGATTGGTTCAATTCCTTC
The DNA here is from genome assembly GCA_003988875.1 of Lachnum nothofagi. NCBI lineage: Eukaryota > Fungi > Ascomycota > Leotiomycetes > Helotiales > Lachnaceae > Lachnum > Lachnum nothofagi. The sequence goes on from QYSG01011359.1 coordinate 20,177, forward strand.
CATATCTCTTGTTTCGCGTGCAACCTATCGAGCAATAAGGAGGTTCCAASACCGACTGCAATTTTCTGAACTCGGTTGACATCGATCGTTCCTGGATCCTTGGTCCAGCTTCTCAAAGTACCCCTGCCAAACTGGCYATAGGCTGACTCCAAGATAAGCATCCTCGCGTAGTTGATATGAAGCACACCAGTCTCGTAGTCGAAAAGAAACATATAAGCCTTACCAGAATGTTTGTCAGATTTGCACTTGTCGTAATGGCGAAGTGTCTCTGCGCGAGCATCTGCATTGACGTGGAATGTGCTTGGGAACTTCGACCTTACAGGACATGTCGGAGTAATGACTCGAATTCCAATATCTGCTATGGCATACTGCCATATCATCACTCGAAGGTCCGTCGGGAGGTTGGGGAATAGTGTGAAGGCTGAGGCCTCAGCAACTACTCAAAAAGTTTCCTGGATCTAGAACTAGCGAGACTTCGCTATTGTCAAAGGGGGAAGAGACCAGAACTACCGCGAACGCGAAAGTCAGAAAGTCCTTCGCTACAATGTTTACCTGCTATGAAGTACCTGAGATTCTTCTATACTGTCAAACTCGCAAGAGTTTCTCTCATCGTGAGCTTCTTAGGACAATTCCAAAGACACTRGCCAGGGCCTCCCCTACCTTCTGAACAAACTGTCAATATAAGGACTACACTGAAATGCAAGAAGCAACATTAGACTTTGATTTGTGCAAAATGATCTCGGATCAAAATATCCCACTTATGCTCCAGTACTTCAGAAGCCTGGCAGGTTCGTATGGGGAATAGCGCTCACTGGAGCCTTCGAGAACCACGGTATAATGTATTRCGGCGAATGCGTGGACCATCTTGCTTCTAAAGAACTCGGCACACAGATGGGAGGACGGAGTTCGGTGTACGACACGCAGGGAAGCATCCAGACTCGTGGACTACTAAAATTGGTAGTAACAAGACTCGTAAAGGGGTTACGCGAGGTCGCACGTGGAGCTCCATCATCGGGGTCGCCCGAAGCGTCGTCTTTTCGTACTCACAGCCACCATCTCTCGCACGTCCTTATGCTTAGTCCACCTAAATTGRCCCCAAAACGACAACTTTATCCATCGGGCAAGTGCCCGCGGCCGTCATCGGCCGTCGGTGAGCCMTGGATCACGCTATTCATAGCAAAGTCTTGAAAATCCTTCCAAGCAGTCGAATGATAGCCCCCCTTCTGCCCAATCGGAGATTGTCCTCCTGAGCTGCGGTGACGTGCAACATGGATTGCGCGCGCTAGAAGGTTCGTTAAATAGAGTTTTTGAATAGGTGGAGCTGTCGAAGAGCTTCTCACGATGCGAGTTACAATAGAGTGGATTTTCTCGAGTAATTATCGAGTAAGTGGGCGCAACGTGCTGGATTGAGAGGGACTTGGAAAATGTTCTGGAACGAAGGCTTGGTGAATTCTTGAATGCCACGGTTGGAGGTGAGCTGAGAGGCTTTGAGGATTATGCAACGGAACAGTAGAGGGCGCCTGTCTCTAACATGTTGCGAGMAACGTGCAAAAGCACCCGAAGCTTGTTGAGTGATGCAGCCAGAGCTTTTTCGAGGCCGCGAATGGGAGGATTCTGTTACTTCATCGAATGTCGCACAGATAGCCTTGTTCTAGGGGTTCTTTTGCTCTCGCAGAATGGCGCGTTTTGGTCGCCCCGATGATTTTCTCCAGAGCGTGAATTTGGGCGAAGAAGTGAGGCACATGACCCTCTCCGAGGAGATGTCAAAAGCCTCATCAAGCCTCTTTGCGGGGTGCCGCGTTGCCGACTATCCGTTCGATGTCAATTCAATGATGGCTGCTTCCCCGCATTGTTTGGTGTTGTGGCATCGAGAGTAGGAGCTGCCCGACGGAGGCAACACCGATGGCACTTTGTGTACTCCAGTACTGGCCTCTCGTTTTTTGATTTTCGCAGACGGTTGMCGATGTTCTGGAAGCTCTGCCAAGCTGACGCCGGTTGCGGACACTGGAGGAGGGGGCATTTGAAAGACTTGGGGAGAAGGAGAGGCTACAGTGCCACAGTGCGCTTACTTCAGCTGTGAAGGCAGCCTATGCAGATCATGAAGTACGACATATTAGACTGCCTGCAAAGTGCTTTTGGAAACTTGAAGCATATGGTGCATTGTCATATTGTTGTACGTTCTGCAACATTGCGAAGAGTTTTGAAAAGGTCTAAAAGCCTTTCAAAAAAAAACCCCAATTCCAGCAGGCGTAATGACTCGTCTCGCCCAGTATACTGCCGCACATGATCCTCCTGTTGGAAGAAATTTTTTGCCATTTTGCTTGAAGCTGTCATCATCTCACGATGTAATCCACTTTTCGGCGGCTTTCGCCCTCCGGAAGATGATCTTCCATCCTATCCCAGCCCTCAAAACCATGCAGAGTCGCGGTGAGTTAYAACACCTTGTTGGCCGACTATGAAGATGCTCCAGAACAAAATCGTAGCCGCAATTTTGGTGTCGATGCCTTGCGTGGTCCAATAAACTAGGATRCTATGRATAACCTTGGTTTGCATTAGAACCCTTTACATAGCTCACAGAAGGAGATATCAGTATTCAATACAGAGATGAAATCAAAGTTCGTGGCCTTGTCGAGATCTCTGCATCTGACTAGAAAGAACAGAGACAACTAGCAATCTGCAGGCTGAGAGGCTCAAGCTCATGATCATGCAATTCGGCGACGCAATTCGTTGATGTGTTCCCATGCCACACTTGGAAAGAAACGGGGGCATTCAAGACACCACTGGAGATCGTGTACCTGCGCACAACCCATGCCACTGAAACAGGCTTTAGTCAGAAGAACAGGGGTATTTTGCATTCTCTCACGACATCTGACCTGAACCTTTCCTCCCTCGGTTTGATCTGGCCTGGTCTGGCGGGCCAAAGAGAACCACAAGATGATTATTTCATCGGGAATCGGCCTGCAATGGATCGTGGCCAGCGCTTGGTTCCCCCCTGGACCAAGCTTGCGTTCTTAGAACGATGGTGACATGTGAGTCAAAATTATAAGATGCCAACACCCCGCGTCGCCGAATCCGCGCAACAAAGGAAAGGAACTTTCGACTCTTCATTCCACATACCCAGTACTCAAAGGTAGAAGCTGGCTAATACTAAGTCTTCCCACATCCTTYTCGCTATCATTCGCTTTGAACGCCGGCAGTTGGACGAGAAAAAGGGAACCCCGCGAAAATTCCCAGACGCCGTCTACAACACYGTCGCTGGCAACGTACTTTCCCAACTTGCGCCTTGCCGTGTGGCGCTCYTTCCAAAAATGCCCCACTCCATTTCAGGCATTTCGACCTTCTTTCACAATCTCGCTCCTGCAGCAGAATTAAAGAGACGCCCCTCGAGTAGCAATAAAAGGCCTGCACTCGGCGATCGTTCATCCTCRTCTTCCACATCTTCTTTGCATTCAGACGACGGCATCAGGAGCTTCAAAATGCCTGACTCACATAAGARGCTGTCTTTCCCCTCTCTCCAYCCCGCGAAGAGCTCCTCGAAATCGATTCCACAGTACCATGCGGCTTCCATGGACATCGCGATAGAGTCGCCTCCGCTGGTTTTCTACGGTATGCACATTTCATGACCTCAAAAAATCCGAGATATTGAAATGTTGCCGAATACTCCAAGATTTCCTTGACCAAGCGATACTGACTCTGGTTACTTGCAGGTCCAGCCGCATCCAGCACCGGCGCATTACTTTCAGGACAACTGAAGGTGACCATCCAAGACGACTTTGTGAGCATTGAAAAGCTCAAGATGAAATTGAACGTGGAGGTTACAAGAAAGAAGCCCTTCCATAACCATTGCCAAGAATGCACCGTGCAGTCAAAGCAATTGGGAGAGTGGGACTTCCTCGCTGGCCCAGCTATTTTGAAAAGAGGTGAGTCGAATTTTAATTTCCCGAGCGGATTGGGAAAATGGAGAAKGCKCCTATTGAGTCCCGCTTTTTGTGTCCGCGAGCTATGCTAATTGTAAACAGGTGTGCATAATTTCCCCTTCAGTTTCCTCCTACAAGGCCATTTACCAGCGACTTTGAGGGGCAGCCTCTCCAATATCGACTACGTCCTGAGAGCAACGATGGCAACAAAGAACGGCGAACCCATCAAACTTTCCAAGAACCTCGAAGTGAAGCGTTCGATYCCTCCCCGAGACACTCCCCACCACTCTATCCGTATATTCCCACCCACGAATCTTACCGCCAACTGCGATTTACCGCCTGTCATTCATCCAATTGGGGAAAGTACTATATCAATGCGCGTCGACGGCGTTGTGAAGAGAAACTCCGACGCGAAGACACAAACACAATGGAAGTTGAAGCGCGTCAACTGGCACTTGGATGAGACAGAGAAAGATATATCCCCTGCATGTCCAAAACATGCTGCAAAATTGGGCAGCGTGGACGACGCCAAGAAAGGCACACTGCACTCAGACACAAGAACAATCGGATCGAACGAGATCAAGAGTGGCTGGAAATCCGATTATAGTTCTGCAGATGGCAGCATTGAGCTCGAGTTCCCTATGACCATCCGACCGGATGCGCACCCAAGCTGTGCCYTGAAGTCGGCGGACGGTACAGAGGTGTCACACGTCTTGGTCGTGGAGATGATCGTGTCGGAGGAGACCGCGCCGTTCAAGAAGCCGACACAGGTCGTTCCTACTGGTGCTTCACGGGTACTAAGGATGCACTTCACTATTACTCTCACGGAGAGGGCTGGAATGGGCATCTCCTGGGACAAGGAAATGCCTCCTCTCTACGAAGACGTCCCAGCCAGCCCTCCCTACTACCGCAATGCGGATCTCTACGACGGACCTCCCATCCCTGATTATGAGGATCTGGCTCCGCTCGACCAAACCACCGAGGACCTCGCTGCTCTTTCGGTATCGCGGAACAGTCCTRGCCCCTCTCGAACAACTTGATTCTTCTGGATTTCTTACTGCATTGATGGCGTACGATGAGTTTTAGCGAGCATTGGGTGACATGCATGGTTTTCTCAGGAATACGGAAATACTGATACCCCTGATTGGATCAAGCAATTAGATATTGAGGTCACGGCGCAATTAGCATGGATAATAAAGGCATTGAATTTGTATCTCCTCTCTTCAGCGTGGCGTGGCGTTTTGGACATTGCAGAGTCTACGGTATATCCTGCATAGCGAATAGCATACTCTTGGTGTCATTATTATGGCACATCTRTAGTTTTTAGGAATACAATAACCTTTCTATCAATCTTAGTGCCTGAAAAAATGTGCAAAGTGATCTTCTTTTGCAACATAAGCGCAAGTTTGTCACGACCATCGGCATGCAGGGTTTTAGATTAGTGTTTGTAAACGGCAGTTAAAGTTATGCTACTATTCAGTAAAGAACAAGGGTATACTCGTGCAATTTAAACCAAATTACTRTTTCCAGTTAATAATTATTGACATCAAACGGCGTTTCACAACGAATCCTTCCAACTCCCTACTCTGTTTTGTAATTCAGCCCTACGTCATCGCTGGGCTCTAGGCAGCACTTCTACCCCGCCGCGCAACCAACCTCCTCCATCTTCCTCAACAACAAAGCCCATCAACACCACCAAATACCACCATCAACACCGCAAACATGCTCTACGAACTCCTCCTCAACTTCTTCCTCGTCTCCCTCGCCATGGCCGAGGAGACGCTCACTACCACTGGCCACGGCGATGCCCTGAAATTCGGCACAGGTGGAGGCATCATCGGGTTTATTATTTTGATTTTGGATATTATGGTCTGGGTACGTAGTCCTCCTCTTTCAGAAGTGATGAGAAACGATGGGGCTGATGGGATGCAATATAGATTGAGGTCCTCAAGTCCAACCGCCCACCATTGTCGAAGCTGCTTTGGTGCGTGGTCGTCTTCATCTTCCCGATCGTTGGCTTGATTATCTACTGGCTTTTCTCGAACCGCGCTGCGCATACCGGAAGTGGCAGCTATGAAGCTCTGCCATAGATGGCGAATATATGGATGATATRTGAGCGTAGGGCTGGCGCGTGTGGAGTGAGCGGCGGGCTGGGAGATCAGGGACGATCTTGCGGATTTACGATGCTACATGGGGTTTTGGATGCATTTGAGTTTGGAGTATGATGGCGATGGATTGGGTATGGCAAATATACGGCGTCATATCGAGCAATGAATCACGGTTCTCTGACTTGCCTTCTATGTGACACAGATCTYGGTCATGGGTGTGACAATCCTTTCTGATTTGTGACACCGGAAAAGACTTTGGAGTGATACACAGTTTCAAAGTTGTACGAAAGATCTCGAAGTTGTAGACCTAAGGCTATGGCTGTGATTGGCATCAGGCTGCCTATAATCCTTAGCGACAGGCACAGAATCACACAGGTAGACTGGCGTATATTTTGGTACGCAAAATCCCCTCTATTGCTTGTGCTCGAACTTGACACAACCCAGGAACTGCATATCAACCCGCGTATTCAACAGCTTCGGCGGCGTCCCCATTTTYTGGAAAACCCTCATGCAGTGCAACGTATGCGGCCAGGACGCCGCTTCCTCTTGCACCCACACATCCATCATAGCCGCACGGTGCAGAGCCTCTATCGCATACACACAATGATTGACATGCCAGCTGTGCTCCGTATACATCAGCCTCTCAGTTGACATCGCCTCCGCGTCTGGCAGGAACATCTGCTCCGTGTGATTTGCGTCTCGGAAATAGGTCCAAGGCCCCTCTGCCTGAGCACGTTCAGATCCTTCTTTGTACAGGCATTCCTCCCTGATCCAATGCCAATTCATGGGATCGAATACGCAGCCTAGGGCTTTGGCTTCCTCGGGGCTGTTGCCGCAGTTGGGCGTCTTGGCTACGACGTTGCCGACTCGCGGGAATTCGTATAGATCGGGATTTATCTTGTTCGGACGAAGTGGTTCGTCGAGAGAAAGATCTTGGAGAGGCTGCTGGCTACGGGGAGTCTGGGTAGCAATTGCAACCACTGTTATTATGAGAATCATAGCCAAAACGGCGGAGGTGATCACAGCTCGGGCGGTGTAATGTCTTTGGTGACTAGTTGGTTTGTAAGACAAGCTATCTTTCTCTGAGATGCCCTCCTCTTCGTTTAAGAAGGGAATTTCTTCCGCTCGTTTGTTAGACATAATAGGTGTCCTGGGCTAATCGTGAAGATAGATAGAGTTGTACGTTATAGACGACATACAATGATACACTAGGCGGCTTGCATCACTGTACTCTTGCTCTGTATGAAGCCATCAAAGGCCTGTATGGGGAACAAAATCACGCACCGCCAACAATCAATCTCTCCAGAGGTTGTGCAACGTATCCTCCGAACAAAATACCAACCCTCAATGAAGGCCTATCTACTCGCCAGCCTACAGAGCTGTGCATAATGTCCGGACTCAACCTATGAACTATGCCCTCAGAGCAAAAGATTGCACCAGTCTCCCTCCGGCATTTTCGTATTTTTCCCGGCGAAAGGAAGGTACCGGAGCCACACCCCTGAGCCTCATCTGCAGATCCCAGTCCACGACGCCAGGCGTGGCTTCCAGACCACATCCTCTTCGACTCCTAACAGAGGATAGAGTGATGCCTGCCACAGTGACTAGCTCGCGCAGGGTCGTTTTGCATGAACACGTTCTGGCTGCTGCGAGAAAAGAAGTGATTGTTGTGGCTTGAAACTCGAGGCATCTGAAGGTACGTAAAGTAAAGTCTCAACAACGATGAAAGATTACATCTAACTGCTTAAATGCAATTGGAGGTCCAGCTAAATTATGTGCTACGTTCTAGAAATACTGTCTACTCCGGGGGTACCCAATTCAAATCTTCATCTCCAAATTGCCATTTGTCACTCGCTCTATTTTCGTCCAACCAGTTGTAAATTTGRTCCCAATTCCTACAAACATGCACTACCTCAAACTGATAGCTGCCGCCTGGGAAATCTTCTCCTGCAAGAGTGGTGTCGCCGGCGCACATCAAACTCTGACGGATATAGTCAAAGCAGTGATCCTGTGAGAGTCAGTTCAGAAACRCTGCTGAATTGAAGGCTTTCACGCACCATGTGCAGCGTGTCACGTGGGAATGACTTCAACCCCAGAGCAAGAGCATCGTACTCAGCCATTATCGAGTACAAGCAATGAATCGAGTGCACAATGGCGGTGCCGTACAGATACCGGTCTTCATATCCCTCTCGATGCCATGTGATCTCTTTCGGCATCGCACGACCCTTCGTACGCTCCACGTCCATTTCCACGAATCCTTGTCCAGCTACTCTCATTATCAGCTACAATCTCTCAACACATCCGAAACAATTGACTCACGAGGAACAAGCGTCTTCCAATGCTCACGAGCCTCAGCTAGAGACTCTAGACTCGTGTGATTTGAAATGAATTGCGGTGCTTTTACGAAGGTGACTAGGCTGTGATCGATCTGGGCCGCGTAGCCTGTGATGTCGCTGCCCAGGTCGAATTGCTGCACTTTTTCATGTTGATGCCGTTGAAAGAGTAGGAAGCCGATTGCGAGGACGAGGATAATGTCTATGATGTAGAAAAGGGRAGAACGGGACGAAGGTCTGCGCGCAGTGTGGAAGGAATTTTCGTATCCAGACTGCGTTGATTGCTCTTCGTCTTCCTTGAGTGGTGAGTACTCTGGTTGTCCCATTGTTGAGATACGAGTATAGGCGGAATCTGACTAGGTAGGAAAACACAGTATGCTCGTGGGTGTTCTTGGCCCTTTTTTYYCCCTTCAAGCAAGCAACGTCAGAAATTTTGCTATCATTAAATTTTTGGTTGGTCCGTTTGAGCAAGCTTTGTCGCTCATGTTGTGGTGGAACATGGCACTCAGTCGATTATCCGGAGGTCTGGTTGGGGGCCGTTCCGGAGTAAACACAACGCACATCTCACCCTCACCAGTTCATCCGTAATGCGACTCAACATAGTTCTACCTGCTTTCGACCACYGTCTCGGTAATAATGGCATTATTGGAAGCCAATGTAGCACTGCGCTACATCACTCACCCAGGTATGCTCTCGAGGTCCACCCTCAAGGAAGTTGCCAGCTCACTGAGGCCGGTCCCAACTTGAGGWCTCTTCATGTAGCCCATAATATTACATGATCCCATTCAATAAGCCCAACAATGAATAAGCGTCACGACTCACTTGACTTGCTTCAGTCGCACGGCAAAATCGAACTCGACGTTGAAGAAAGCGGAGACGAAGATGTGCTTGAAAAGCAAAGGCAGCCATTTCCGCGCCTTTCCTTACTTTCCCGAGTAATGGAAGGGGTGAATCCAGGAAGCGCACGACTGTTGAAGCTACTCCCAAGTCCCRCTCAGAGGCTCATTTCCTCATCTACCGAGCCAGTATCTGCACCAAGATCAACRGCATGGCTCGACGGTATTCGTGGTTGTGCGGCACTAGTTGTCTTCTTCGAGCATCTGGCCCTCTCAGTTCAAGACTCACATGCCATGGTCAAAGTATACGGCTCGCCWGATGCCATTTCTTTCTGGCAACTGCCCATCATCCGCCTGCTGTACTATGGAAGCCCCATGGTACCCATCTTCTACGTGACTTCCGGCTGCGCTTTATCACTAAAGCCGCTGTCACACATCCACAAAGGAGAATGGGAAGATTTTGGCAGCACGATCTCAAGTGCTACATTCAGAAGAGCTTTCCGGCTCTTCCTGCCAAGCGCTGCGGTATCTTTCTTCACTATGCTCTTTACGCAGATGGGCATCTACCACCACCCGTACCCTTTCCTAGAGGGTAATGCGATCCTAATCGACCGACCCAAACGACTGCCAAACATCTCAGCGCAGTATGTGGATTGGTTGAATTGGATAACGACTGAGCTGCTCTACTCGGAAGAGATATTCCAGCCGCTGTCCGGAGCGACGTTATCGAACTATGGTTTCCAGCTCTGGACCATATCGACGGAATTCTGGGCTTCGATAGCGTTATTCATTACCTTGACGGGCCTCGCGCGATTGGCGGTTTCCAGACGGCAGGTTTTGGTGGTCTGCCTGTGTGCTTTTGCGTTCTACCTCGATCGGTGGGACGTTGCTTGTTTTATGGCTGGTATTGGCGTCACAGAGCTATCCATACAAGCAGAGCCGMCTAAAACAAAGCGACTCGACTCGGCCAGCCTACCTATGCATATCCATAGCAGGTCTTTCTCATCATGGCTCCCGACATCCCGACAGTATGTGTTCACGCTGCTCCTCCTTACAGGCCTCTTCATTGCATCCTACCCCTCCAAACAAGCCTCAGAGAACTTCATCTTCCGCGGGTTCTCAGCCATCATTGACAACATACATTTTTGGGAATCTATAGGCGCCGTACTCATTCTCATTTCTGCGTCTCAACTCGGTTTCATGCGAAAACTACTTACATCCGCGGTTCCGAGCTATTTGGGTAGGATTAGCTATGGCGTGTATCTTACCCATGTGRTCTTCCTAAATGTGTTTGGATGGCGACTAGTTCCGTGGGTATGGAAGATYACGGGTGATGAGGGGTGGTGGGGCCGTCAAGGAGGCTTTGCTGTTGGGTTGGTGGTTTGTTTGGTGCTGGAGATTTGGATTGCAGAYCTATGGACGAGGGCGGTGGATGAGCCGTGTGTACGGCTTGCGAAGAGAGTTGAGCAGTGGGYTACTTCTAAATAGAATCGTTTAGAGTAGAGTATACCATGTAGTTGCGCCTATTGTCCTCAGCCTTGAATGCAAGCATCAATCTTGAAATYAGATGCTAACYAGACTCCCAACAAAATCGCAGTCGTTACAAAAAGACGAGAGATGGCACTGCGATTGCTGCAGCACAGTACTACTAACAAAGCACAGATTTTAGGAATCTCTTGAATCTGATTATACCTCTACATCACACTCCGAAAAGCCGRCCCACGTCTTAATCGCAATCATATCTGTCGGTATGCCCTCTTTAACCTAAGATCACGTAGCTTCACTCAATAGCAAAGCCAGGGATTCGTAAGGTTGATGGGGACTAAGGTTTCTATTCCTAGCCATATGCACCAGACTACTCGAGCAATGCACCGTATGCCGATAACTCAGTGAATGAAAATCCAACTTCTTCGGCCTCCCACTCATAAACCCCCGATGCTGCCTCTGCCACATCAATGCACAATGAATGACATGTTCTCGTAACGGCGTCCAATATGGTGCTGAATCTGGGTCGGGTCCTAAGCGATCTCGCCCGACGCGTTCGGACATTTCGTCAAGAGTGAGAAGCCGTTTGCCGTCYTGCTGGTCGTAGCCTTGCCAGGGCGCTRTACGCATGAATTCTTCAGTGCCTTCTTTGTCCCAGCATACTTCGGGCACCCACATGTTGGTGAGGACGTCGAAGATGCATCCTCGTGCTCGGGCTTCTGCTGTTGAGTTGCCGCAGTGGAGATGTTTTGTTTTTGGTTCTGACATCGTCTTGAATGAGGAGGGTTGGTATATTAGGACGACAGCTGTTGAGAGAAACACGGCGATGAGGAATGTTGTGGCGTGGGAAAGGATTGCGCGTGTTCTAGAGCCTCGTACATGGTGATGTTGTTGCGGGGCCGAGGGTAGGAGAGACTCCTCTACCTCTTCATCTTTTGACTCAGTTGCATATGGTGGTTTGCTGAACTTTAGGAAACCTGCCAGCACCATTGTAAATCGACAATAAAAGACAGCAAGAGCGACGACTAGAACACGAGAGAGAGGGTGAAAGCAACCGCCAAAAACTCAAAGACCAATTACAAAGCATGAGAAAGCGACTGCACAGGATTCATGGCAACGATCCAACTGTTCTCAAACCTCCGAAATGCTTGCTCTTTGCTGCATTTTTGCTCACTAGAGCGTCGTGGGATTGGCTGGTATAGAGCATGCGTACTCAGCCTATCAAAAGCGTACTTTTTCCCCAACCTCCGAACTTTTCGCTGCGATCTCACCGGACCGCCATGAAGTCAAAAGCGGCTACTGACTTCTCGCTACTTGGGTCGAAGCCATCAGAGTGACCAGAACTTGTGAAGCTCCTGGTTGAATAGCGAAGGCTTCACAGCTTCTTCGTAGTCAGTAGGCCGTCGGGTCTATAGCTTTTCATCTTACGGCTATCAGATGAGCCCTACTCATGGATAGATTTCGCTGAAGACCATCTTTGAATTGACTCGACTCAAAATGTGTCTCTGTGATGCCTCTCGCGACGGACATTTGTTGTAGTGGTGACAGAAGCTTGATGCAAAAGGAGGGGTTTTGGAGATGAGCTTCGGTTTTGCTCACAGTTGTTGCCTATAGCTGTAGTTTCCATCGCTGGTATCGATTRAAACCTGAAATTGACGCATCTGGTTTCTCAGCTCCCATTGGCRTATGGCGCTCTATCGCTCTCGATCTTTGCTGAGTTRATATGTAGAGATTGGTGATGCTCTCCGGTGGATTTTTAGGACTAGCGCGGACATGGTCTGGGATGACCTAGCTGGCTGAAATGCRGGTTGCCGTCTTGTCTCGTCTGGCCACCTCATAATTTTAAGTCAGGCACCGAAATATCAGATATCCAGCTTGATTGCTATCTATCTATCACAGAAGCTACAGAACACTCCATGTGCGAGGCTCAGTAATGACGAGAATTATCTGGGTGCTGAGCGACGTGTACGCGTTCTACTGCTTCTTGCCCGCAACATCGCGCTGTTCCTTGCCGCGCTTCTGTTCTTTGCCAGCAACTTCACGTTGTTCCTTGCCAGAAACCTCACGCTGCTCCTTGCCCCGTTTCTGCTCTTTGCCGGCTACTTCACGCTGCTCTTTGCCCGAAACCTCTCGTTGCTCCTTTCCGCGCTTCTGTTCCTTCCCAGCAACCTCGCGCTGCTCCTTGCCAGCAACTTCACGTTGCTCTTTTCCGGAGACCTCGCGCTGTTCCTTACCGGCAACCTCGCGCTGCTCCTTGCCCCGCTTCTGCTCCTTTCCGCGCTTTTGTTCTTTGCCAGCGACCTCACGCTGCTCCTTACCGGCAACCTCGCGGCGTTGCTCTTTGCCAGCAACCTCGCGCGTGGCCAGGCTCTCCAGGAACTCACGTGCTGCGTCGACTTCACGCTGTTCCTTGCCGGCAGGTGCTATTCGAGTCAATTCATATTCATAGATAAGAAAGAATGAACACTGACCACCAAGTGGGAATGCCAGAGAGCCGGCCACAAGGGCGGCAGCGATAGCGGCGATATTGAATCTCATGGTGGAGTGATCTTGGGCTCAGGTGACTTTGCGGAGGTGGTATGATAGATTCTGGGATCGAAAGGCAAGTCAGGGTGCTTGTCTAGTTGCTAAGTGGCTTGGGCTTTTCTTTATCAGTACACTATTCGGAACAGACGCCATACGCATACGTAATTGCTAATCCGGAGAGAGAGAGGATTCAGCATAAGCATCTAATGAACTGCAMCAGGGAAGATAGCTTTTGCTACTTCCGGGCAAAGTCGCCGGTACCAAAAAAAGAATTGTGGGCTTGCAGTCTCTATTCCGGCCCTTGAGCTCTCCGAAGAATACTTAGACTGCTCCTGAAAAGTGTGTTGTCCTAAGTCCGGATATCTATCGCTCTGCATGTCGAGATTGTATCTAACGCCATTACGTGTTTGAACCTACCTAGGACGTCGAGCCCAAAGCAAAGTGATAAGGCAGAATTTAACATGTTAACGATGAGCAAGTCATTGTGCCTTGATGCAAATGATGGACAAGAGAATATTTACTATTACAATTCGAGGATTGCAGAACTCAAGCACAAGTGTGTAGCAAGTAGGATCAATAAAACAYTCATTTTCTTTCATATATGTCGGGAAGTACACTATCAATATGGATCCCCTACGACTGTGTAGCCTCTCAGATCTTCTACCGGCATACATGCAGGATACCGATTGTGCGCCGTTGGGCTAATCTCCCGATACGGCTCCGTTGACTTCTGATCTTTTAACATCTGCTGCGTACAATGCGCTGTATGTGCTGACCTCGCAATCGAAGTCGGGATCTGCCTCCCCGTAATCAGTGCCTGGTGCAGATAATGCCAAGTGTGCATGCAATGCGAATCATGGAACAGCAGCGTCATCCACGCAAAGCCTGGCCAGTCCAAATCGACCATCTGAATTGGCAGGTCGTGCAGCCTTTCGGAGGGGATCGGCTTTGTGAGATTGGGGCCGGTGTTGAGATCGTTGGGAAGCCAGAATTCCCAGTCGTGTTTGGCGCGGAACATTTTGTCGAGCTCTTTGTTGTAGCAAGCGTGTGGCAACCAGGCTGTCAATCCTAGGTCGAAAACACAACCGGCTGCCCGGGCTTCCTCGCCTGTTATACCACACGGCCATTCAGGGTCTGCTGGCGATTCCGATTCATGCTTGTCTAGTGGCTTCACCTCCGGCTTCTCGCTGGAATAAATGCGTACGCCACCTGCGAGCAAGGTGAACAGCTGGAGAAACGAAAGTATGAGGGTGAGAGTCGTTGCMCAACCGACAAGCAGTCGATAGCCACGTGTGCCATCGTGGACACACATTACCGGTTCCCGCAGAAATAGTTCATTGGAGTTGCGAKATGAAGCCCTTTCGTTCCCGTAGACCGTCAACTCGTCGTCCTTTTCAAGCTGTTGTCGTACCTTAGAGCCAATGTCTTCTTCTTCGGCGGCTAGCTGAGAATATTCCGCCTCCCGATCTGCATCGTTCCACCCCATGATGTCCCTGGCAGCAGACCCGAGGACGAGTACTTTTGCACAGTCAAGGTGAGATAGTGTAGAAGTATCATTAACAAGGAAAGAAAGATGATGATGCTAGCAGAATGCAAGGTACCCTCAATTTACTAAGCTATAGGTGAGTATTGATCACAAAAGAATGCCATACAGTCCAAATAACAACTCTAGCATTCTCCGACCTTCTTTCGGACAATCATGTATACGCCCTCTCCTCATAACTCATCTTCACCTCGAAAGGAGATTAGTAACGAGCAACTGGATTCGCCCTATAGTAAGACTCCCCGGAATATCCCCTCTTTGCGCCCATCACTAAAAACGACTCTTCTCTCCTAGGAGAGAAAAGGCTCGACTCTTAGACTAGTCCCGGCATATCAGCTACCGTTCTAAAATCCAACGTTCAATATGCCGCGCCTGGATATGCGGGACCGTTACTGCCGGCCACCCATGTCAGCCCTCCGATTTTCACCACCCCTGCTCGCCGGACTTACACGCCCACCCCCGCGCTGCCCCGGCATTATCTCTAGTACTCCAGAACACCACGATGCCTCCGAAAGACATCGCCGCAATGATCCCGACCAATAACAGTAGCGCATTCCGACTGCGGCGCCGCCGTACTCGTTGGTCTCGTCCGATATCGTATTTGTCGTCGTCGTGAAAATCGAAGGCCCTGAACTCTTCTACTTTCGAGTACATAGTGGCGTGGTGCGTCTGGACTGCAGCAGGAATTTTGACGTGGGCTATGTTCATTTTCAAAAACTAAGATGGAGGTCAATTATCTGCTTTCGTGAAGCCTCCGGAGTCTGATACTGCTGCTGATCTGACATCCCGTCCGATTTCCCAGTCGCCGAGCTTTTCAAGATGGAATTGCAATGCGCCCTCCTGACCTCGGCTCCATAATCTCTGAAGAGCTGGGCGATATTCTTCTCGACAAACCTCTTGTGTGGTCCTGGTCTTGCATCGCCCGACATGGCGTACGCCTACAAGCCTTCCTCAAGCGCATCCTGGGATGAGGCGGATTCTCCCACGATGGCGGTAGAGCCTCACTTCAACACCCTCAGTCTCAGGGACAGCGGCTCGTCTTCCACGACCAACTTGTCAAAGGACAGTCTCCAGATGGCTATGTTGCCCTTTAAATCGATGATTGCATTGACATGTGCTTTTGGAGGGCGCGTTCTCTCTCAACAAGGCGGAAGCACGCAACTAACTTCGCTAGACTTCAACTCGTCTGGTCGACCATCTTTTCGCATGGCTCCGCGTATCTCTTCTCCTTGGGTACTACTAAGTCACAATCCTCGTTGATATGGGCTATTGGCCCAGTATGCGGTACCGTCATCCAACCCATTGTAGGCGCTCTATCAGATAACTGTCGGTCCCGCTGGGGTCGAAGGCGACCGTTTATCTTTGGAGGGGCCATTGGAACAGCTACTTCACTTGCATTGTTGGGGTGCATTAGCAATGCTATGCGCGGAGTAGCAACCTTATTCGGCATCCACACCGATGAGGGCGTCAAGACAGCGATTCAGATTGGCACTATCATTTGCATCACTTTCCTCAACCTCTCAATCCAGCCTTTACAATCTGGTCTCCGCACCTTGATCGTTGATATTTGTCCCCCAGAACAACAGTCGATCGCCAGTGCATGGGCTGGACGTTTCACCGGCATCGGCAATATACTAGGATACATATTAGGCTCGCTTCCTTTCGGCTTCATTTCACATGACAACGAAGCTTGGAGATTCCGCTTCTTGTCGTTCCTCTCTGTCACGGCTTTGATAGTAACGGTGCTCATTACAATCTACTCTATACGTGAAGAGAACCCTAGAGAATCAGCATATGAGCCTCAAAAGAGCGCTGTTCTATTTCGCGTTCTTCGGGATGTGAGGGACAGCTGGTCGTCYATGTCTGTACAGTTGCGACGCGTATGCTATGTTCAGTTCTTCGCTTGGATGGGCTGGTTCGACTTCCTCTTTTATAGCACGTCTTACATCGGCCGACTGTATCTCGCTGAGTCACAGAGGCGCGGCGTGGAGCACTTCTATCTTCTGACAGATGCCGGCATTCGGCTCGGTACTTATGCCAATCTTTTATCTGCAATTGTGGCGCTGATAATAATGGCCATCGCTCCACGTTTTGCTTCTACGACTTCAGTAGTATCGCTTTCTGAGAAACGGATTCTCAAGGGACGGTTCGGATACTGGCGGCAGACACATATCATTTGGGCTTTGAGCCATCTATTGTATGTATTCTGCACTTTCTGCACAATTTTTATCTCCTCCACGAACACAGCAATATTTCTCATCGCTCTGATGGGTGTGTCTTGGGGCATCACGCAATGGGCGCCTTACGCTCTGCTCGGGGAGGAGATCGCAATGAACCAGGCTGAAAGAGACTCGCTTACTGAGAGAGGCGGCCAGCAGTGGATGTCGAGCCAAAGCGGCGTGATGCTGGGTACTCACAATGCTGCCATCTCCATTCCGCAGGTATTGGCTGCTTTGGGAAGCAGTTTCATATTTTCCATTTTCGAGAAAACCAGGTGGGGCGTGCTCGCTGGCGAGAACAATGGTATTGGTTGGGTGGTGAGGTCCAGTGGTGTGGCTGCTCTTGTTGCCGCTTACTTGGCGTGGCGCCTGAAGTGATTTCAGCGGTGTGGTTATCCAAACAAGCTAACTTATTAGTCTTGGTACCAAGGTCGAGGGAAACGCACGTGACTGACCTCCTTCTGCTTATAGGAAGGTGCAGCACAGACACGCTAGAGAATCTTAGGGAGAAAAAATGGCCGTACCGGTACTTGAAAGAGTTTCGGCTAGTTAGCCGTTACCTTGCCCTTGGTCTGTTGGCCGAAATAAGCATATTTTCCCCCAGTTGAAATAGGCCCACGAGGTCTTGACATACAGTTGCAGATGACACTTTCTAAATCTTCTCTCGAAGTAAATAAACCCCAAGGAGATTAATATTCATTCATGAATGTATATAAATTTCAACATTSGGGAAGTTCACCTTTTTGATATCCTGATTATCATGGTTTGGAAGTTTGGATCTAACTTCAATGTAGGAATACCAGGTATTACAGAATGACCGCTACATCTTTAGGACCCTAGCCAACTCATAGGAGCATTACTAACCCTGTTTCGACATGCTCAGATTGTCGAATACCCGATTGTCCCAATGGGGTTTTCCGAAGCGTGGATGCGTTGCATCTTGCCTCAAATGTTGCAGACACGAGCACGAGCGGCGATCCTACGCTTACCTGACTACCGGATACCAAATTTCTAGCTTGTTCGTATTAGTGTAATTTGCTGCTCCGGGCATGAATATACCAAACACCACGTAATTGCCGCGGGTATCCTAACCAAAAACATCGAAGTCTTTAGACTTGCATTAGCCAAACTTGATTTCAAGCATTACCAAAGCTCCTGAATGACTAGAATTAGGAAGAAACTCACGACAGCATCAAAAGACAATTACGAGGCATGGCCTTCAGCAAAGAAATGAGTTGCTGATATCTGATGGTGCGCAGCGGACCGTATCCAATGGCGAACGGACAGGCCTGGAAGGGGATTGGCTCGTCTAACTAGTGTGGGTCCGTGCTCTGAGGTTATTCCCACGTCTAAGTTTTGTACTYTAGATTTTTATCGCCTTGTAGCTGTTTCAGCAAATAAGGCTCTTATAACAATGCTCTACCTCTCCATGACGCCTTAGTTTGAGTTGTCTTCGCTGTTCCCGCTGCTTCAACGCTCAGCCCAACTCTTGTTGAATAAATGAAAGCAGTTGCTCACAGGGCAAGGCATTGGGGCCCGTCTGCAGCTGGAGGCCCCATTCTTCCAGTCTCGTGCTTAGAATTACTGCCTTGCGGACCTCCGCATCTAACACCGCGTTGATCATCTGCCGCCGCGTTTCCTCGTCCTCAATATTCAACCCGCCAACCGACACCGGGAAGTGTTTCTGGTATTCGGGATCCTCCAGCGAGCCACGCAGGAATGTATAGCAGGCGGCAACTTGCATAAGAATGAGTATGCAAGCCAGCAAAGCCGTCTGTGACGAGGCCGTTCTCGCGTGATGGAGACAGTCAAGATGATTGGAGATGGCAGTGGTTCCTCGACGTGTCAACCGCAATACTCCGTCTAGAGAGAGTTTGATGCGCCCCATYGAGTATTGCTGGAGCTCTGGTATTATTCCGAGCGACTCGGCGGTACACGTACATGCACGACTTGCGTGGCTTGCGTCTCGTTGGCTTTCAAAGGGAGTCCTACTGCTTGCCATTTCGTTTAGGACGTGGGAGCCGCCCACCAAAGGCGTGAAGGTTGACTGCTCTGGTGTTGGCAAGAACTCATCTAAGGCGGTCTTATGCTGGGTGTCATTGATCATTTCAGAACTCCAGTCGTGCGTGAATTCGAGGTCTTCGTCGAAGGAAAGATCGAGCTCGCCTGGAGGATGTAGCGGTTCTAGTTGCAGCTTGAGGAATTCTGGAGTCGGTGCGTCATATTCGGCGTCGTTATTCCCAGTTTGAAGCTGTAGTGGATCCAATGGATGAAGTGGAGGACCTGCAGCTCTAGGAGATTGCTCTGTCCCTCTTACGAACCCCAGTGTTCTGCCATTGGGGCTTGAGGCAGTTGTCAGGGAAACACCCGATCGCTGTCGTTTGTGATTCTAGAGACCGTCAGTATTCGCCGAGACTAATATACCGGGACACGGGTGTACCAACAACCAACTGATGTGCCCCGGGACTTGCTCCTGCGGACGTTGCGGTTATCTTCCGTTTGTTAGAACTGTTATTTGCTAACTGTTGCGTAGAGCGAGCGTTGTCCACTTTATTCGGAGCGTCCAACTTGCTTCGATTCTTTGATCCCTTGGGCTTTCCAATGGGCTTGCCAGTGCTGTAAGTGCATGCACTGCCGTTCATTGTACAGCGGTCGCATGTCGGACGCCCGCCATCACAGGCAACCTTACATCGATGACATTGATCGCATGCCTTTGCAAGAGGGTGGCGGGCTTCCTCGTGAACATGAGAAGTGCTGTGCGAACGAGATGATGTCGGCCTCTCCATTGACATTCGATCTTCCAACTATAGGAAAAATTAAGCTCATAGAGGTAATTTGGCAAACCCACAGAATCTCGAATTCCATACAGCGAAATTTCGTTTTCTCAATCTGATTATTAACCGGCTCTTGTCGGAAACAAGCTAATGGTAAATCGTCTTGTATTTAAAGATASGAGATATTTGGCGCTAATTCAAGTGAGAAGTTCCTCTAGAGCGCTTTGGGTTAGTATTAAAATTGCTTGTCTTAAAATGTACACCTCTGCTTCACGCCGCGCGGAAGCATTTTCCCCTCACTTCCGTATAGCGCTTGCGTTTCCTTGGTCCCCTCGGTAAAGTTCCGAGATTTAGTGATCCAGAGGCTCGTACACTGTAACGCACAAAGTCTTCACACTTAYTCAACGGCAGATAAGAAGTTCGTTTCCAAAGAAGTAGTCTATCGACTTAGTTCAAGGGACCTATGCGGCTAAAAACCAACACTAAGTCGTACAGACCCGCTTGCACCTCCAGATTGCTTCTGGATGATCAGAAACGATCTATGTTCTGGCGCCCGACGCGTTCACCCASTCTTCTGGGTCAAGACTCAAAGGGCTTCTGAAGGGCTAATCACTCAAMCYAGATCATTATCCCGTCAGACCTACCGTCTCAAATCCTAAGGATAAGTAACTACCTAAGTCTGACAGTTACAGCTTTTTAYGTTTTCGGAGTAAGTTAATTGTATGGGAAGTCTGTGCACTGTTAGCCCTTGCAGAGCCGCTTCGCAATATTCTGTGCCGTCTCAGAGCATTGGGGRACAGGGGCTCGCAGTGGTCAATGCCCTATGGTTACAGTGAGCTTAGTGGACCCTTGTCTATGTGGCTTGGCATGTATAGATGGCGGTGAGAACTTTCGAAGTACATCGCCAACCACGYAAGATACAATATTCGTCGAGATGTGTTTCYTAAGTGTCGTAAGTCCGACGATCCGGGGGCATTCTTGATATTGCCTATCTGGGCTGGCTTGAGGAGGCGCTCAAGGTACGTACCCGTGCCTCTTCAACACTTTAAAAGATTCTGAACAAGTCATAGCTTGTTAAGGGTTGGGCTTCATGTCCCGTTTTCTCCGTAATCACACCGATACTCGTAAGCTTCACGATTTCAGTACCGAGTCCGGGTCCGAGTTATGGAGGGTTGRATTTTTTTGAAGCAAGTTAGTCTTACATTATCTCGCATTGTGAACTGACTTAGGAAATTTTATGGAAGATTTTTTGCAGATCCGTCGGATCAAAGAAGCTTGATAKTGTAAGAACCATGCTGCACTTTGATTTTCTAGCCTAGATGACTGCCGCGATGATTCTCATAACATATTTACAGCCTCCTCTTTCGCTGCTGTATCYCTTAAGTTTTCTTATAATTTGTGAGTTGACAGAATCGTATTCGTCGGTGTTTTCGGTCATCCTTCGTCGCTTAATTATTTACGAGTAGCGAGGGTGCTAAATTCTTATGTATTGATATGCGCTTACTCCGGAGGTACCGCCCTACGCTACTGAAGTGAACTCGCACAATCTGGCAGGTCCAACTAATCCCAAACCTCAACATACAGAGCGCTCTACCGCCAAGAGSAGTGAACTCCGTTCTACTATAGGAACGTCCGGATCATTGTGTCCCCACATCCCGCTATTGCGTTTTCACCGCCTTCGCTTCCAATTCTCGGTTGGTCACGMGGCAGCTTATGCTCTGCACTCGTCATTGAGAATTTGAAATTCGGCATGGTGACGAGCAGGTCTGATGTTTGGAGGCACCCCTTACCATTGTCAAATCCACAATGACCCCTAGTCTTCATCCGGGTCACGCCTCCCCGCAACCACTCCGCGCCTTCCCGTACCCCGTCCGTGCTTCCCCGCACCCGCTTCTGGCYTTTGCGTTCCGACCCCATACTATCCTCCTCTCTGTACTCCTCTTCCTCTGCGTCTTTCTTGTACTGGCCTCCACCCGCGAAAGTGCCAGTCTCTTTCCCCACATCAATTCGACGCCCACATCATTCCCTCATCGCCCGGCACCGGATAGCAAGACAGCAAACRCTCGATATAGGAACCCTCCTCAACCTCCTCCTCTCTTTACATCTACGGAGGACTCCTTGCTCGACGATGCGAGGAGACTCTGTGCTAGGACTCAGTCTTTGCTGGATGGACTGGCGAAGGATACCACCCCCGGCAGTGCGACATTCGAGAATGTCTTGCTACCTATAGCTCAGGATGAGGATGCGATGAATCTGGAGAGGAGAATCATCGAGTTCTACCAGGATGTATCGTCAGATCGTGGACTACGAGATGCAAGTTCCAAGGCAGAGGAGATTATGGACGGTTGTGATATCGAAGCGTCGATGAGAGAAGATATTTTTGATCTGGTGCAGGAAGTTTGGGTCAAATCTCAGAATGGTGGGAGTGGATTGAATGGTGAGAGCTTGAGGTTGTTGGAGAAAGAGAGGCAGAACTACGTTCGGAATGGGCTAGGGATTGAGAAAGGGCTGAAGCGAGATCGGTATGTAGAGGTTCAGAAAAGATTGAGTCAACTGTCGATCGAGTTTCAGAAAAATCTCAACGAGGAGAATGGAGGCATTTGGTTCACAGAACAAGAGCTTGAAGGTGTGCCTGGGGATGTTTTATGTGGTCTGGAACCAGGCACGGGGGAAAATAAGGGAAAGCTGAAGCTTTCGTTTGGATATACGGATCTTTTCCCCGCCCTCATGTTTGCATTGAATGCGGAAACGAGACAAAAGATATTTATCCGAAATGACAATAAGGTGAGTTTGTAAGAACACACAGGGGAACCTACTGACAGAACTAGCTCCCCCAGAATGTCCCTCTATTCAAGGAAATTATCATCCTGAGAGACGAGGCTGCTCGACTGTTGGGCTATGCAGACCATGCTTCATACCAGCTGGAAGACAAAATGATCAAGACACCGAAAGCYGTCACTGATTTCCTTGGTGATCTCAAGCAGCAACTTACGCTAAGCGAGACCAAAGAGCTCAAGCATCTCACGGACCTTAAGAGTCAAAACCTCAAAAAGAGAGGCCTTTTTAACGATGGGAATTTTTATCTCTGGGATGATAGGTTCTACAATCGACTGATGTTTGAGGAGGAATTCTCAGTTGATGAGCAGGAAGTTGCCGAGTACTTTCCCCTTCAGTCTACCATTGACGCGATGTTAGCTATTTTTGAAGAGCTCATGGGATTTGTTTTCATCGAGATTGATTCTGAAGAAAAGATGAAGATCTCSTGTAAGTTACTTGTCGATCGAGTGCCACCGGAACGATGCTAACGCGCTTCAGCTACTGGCAGAGCTGAAGATATCTCTTGGCATGAAGATGTCAAGATCTTCAGCGTCTGGGATGATGAAGGAGAAGGTATGTCATTGCAAAACCGCTCCATTAGAATGTGGGATCCTGAGACTACATCTGTAGGCGGCCKTTCTAAGTGACTTGTAGCTAATCCTGCAATCACAGGTAACGGCTTCATCGGCTACTTCTACCTGGATCTCCACCCTCGTCCCGGCAAGTTTGGCCATGCTGCCAATTTCAATCTTCAGCCAGGCTTCACCCTAACTAATGGCACACGTCGATACCCAGCCACAGCACTAGTTTGCAATTTCTCGAAGCCTACCAAAGATAAGCCGTCACTTCTCAAACACGAGGAACTTGTCCTTCTCTTCCACGAATTAGGCCATGGCATTCACGATCTCGCTAGCCAGACAAAGTATTCTCGGTTTCATGGTCCAGAGGGTGTTGTCAAGGACTTTGTTGAGGCCCCTTCGCAGATGCTTGAGAATTGGTGTTGGACTGCTTCCCARCTGAAGTTTCTGAGCAGGCATTATGTAACAGGTGAGACCACCAACGGCTTGAACGACGAATCAGCGCTAATCATTACATCGTGAAACAGGCAAGACTATTCCCGATGACCTGCTCGCGAAACAAATTCGTGTAAGGTACGTCAACAACGCTCTTTACGAACTCCGTCAACTCTGGTTCGGCATCTTCGACATG
This sequence comes from Lachnum nothofagi, assembly GCA_003988875.1. Taxonomy (NCBI): domain Eukaryota; kingdom Fungi; phylum Ascomycota; class Leotiomycetes; order Helotiales; family Lachnaceae; genus Lachnum; species Lachnum nothofagi. The sequence continues at coordinate 43,941 of QYSG01011359.1, forward strand.
ACCGTACACACACCACAAAACCACGAGGCAGCCACCTCAATGAGCTATTCTGAATTATATAATGACCTTCGTACCGAAATCTATGGCCTCACGGGTCCTGAGGCCTTTCGCGCGAGCTCAAACTGGGGTAATGGTCAAGCTACATTTAGTCACATGATTGGATATGATGCTGGGTATTATGGGTATTTGAGTAGCGAGGTCTATAGTGCGGATATGTTCTATTCGGTTTTCAAGGATGATCCGATGAACAAGGAAGAAGGGAGACGGTATAGGCATATGGTTCTAGAAAAGGGGGGAARTGAGGATGAAATGAAGATATTGGAGGAGTTTTTAGGGAGAAAACCTAGCTCAGAGGCGTTTTACCRGGAGCTTGGGTTGAATTAGATACTTTGCTAGTTGTTTTTGAAATACGTCCCGAAACTAAGTGTGCTGTTGAGTTGCTTCGTTGAAGAGGGGTCCCTGTTGTCTCAGAGCARGGATACTCCATATTTGCTTTGGCCATTTGCCTTCATGTTCCATCAAGTCATCTATCTCCATCTCTGTCGCCGTCTCAATTGTAAGCTTCTCCAGCCAGCCATCTATTCAGCATGTCGAGGGCTACTGCCGGCTGGTCTTGAGGAACCTAGACGTCAAATTAGCAACGCTCATCCCGCTCATCTCTCTCAYTTACCATATGTCCCGATCCATCAATAGTAACAAACGYAAACCTCGTCTTCTTATCACTTCCCTCAACCATCTTAATATTAACCTCCTTCGCCGTCCCCACCACCTCTCCATCACTCTTCCATGGCTTCAATTCCTTACTCGTAAACTCCGTCTGTCCTTTCCACGCCATGTTGGCTGTCCACCTTTTGGCCCCGGCCGTATTACAGGCCAGATCTAGATTTCCTTGGTAGATCAGAACATCGACTTGACTGTTCAGGAGATAGACAAGCTGCGGCATGAGCGAGAGTTCGAGATCGTTGGTTAGTTGGAAAGCTTCGGCAACAGCTTCGGATTCGACTGTGAAGTTTTTGATGGCGCTAGGGATGTTGAGGGCGGCGAAGGAGGATGGCAGGTTGAGGTATTGCTGGATGAGCGCTGTGTYGGCGTAGCAGAAATCGTCGATGTCACAGGGTGCGGTTACTGCGACGCATTAGCTAGTGCTCACAATGCCTCACATGCATTCAGAGTTTGAGGGGAGATACTGTCAAAACGATTCCGACCGCCTTTATAAGACTCCCCATCATAGTGCACGATCACCCCTTCCCAGCACACAGTCATAGCTGCTTGGCAGATCGCGGGGTCGGGATTTTCATGGCACACTTTTGTGACTTCAAGGCAGCGGGGTAGGTTGCTAGCCATGATATCGCAGCGTGTCTCGTTGAAGACTGGCTCCTTGACCCCTGGATTGGTGGTGCATAAAGTCTCCCACTGCAAGAAATCAGAGTTAGCATTGCCTTATCAAGGAACATTTAAGGGCGTTCGGGAGCATTCGAGTCTTTCGGTGCCTCYGAGCGAAACACTTTATCCGGGAGCAACGAAGCTCCCGATACTCCCGAAATTCTCTARATAGGAAATATGCATACGTATCCATAGGCCACCTCTCTTAGTGATACAGCCCCGTTGCCAATTGCTAATGACTTCAAAGCCACTTGGGCTCTCTTTGGATACAAAGCGTTCTGCGTGACTATCTGAGCTCCCAAAGCCGGGAGATAGTGTCCCTGCAAGACTTGTTAGCAGAGCTTAGRCGTACTGAGATTTGGATATACCCCATAGCTCTCACCAGTGATCACCAATGGCCCATCCTTATGCTCCTTGAAAATCTGACTAACAAACATCTGCAAAAATAAATGCATATCCACCGCAGCAGTAAAAGAATCCCCCGGAACCGGCACACCCTCGTCCACATATGARAATCCAACTCCGGCAGGCTGGTCTACAAAAATGTACGCAGTCTTCTGATTCCACCCATATGCATTATAATCAGTCCCATTTCCATGCTCATTGATTAGACAAGGACCTAATTCTTGCAGCATTCCAAGCATGCTGGAGCCGCCGGGTCCGCCGGTAAGCCATAGGGCAAGTGGCTCGTCGGAGCCGGAGCTGGAGGTGGGGTTCTCGGCCTTGAAGTACCAGAAGAAGAGGTGTTTGTGGCCGACATCTAGCCAGCCGGTATATTGGTCTACGGGCGTGTTGCACATAGTTGCATTTTGGCGTTTGAGACGGATTGAGTGGTCTGGAGATACATTGCTTTGGTAGACCTGGAATGCCGAGAGGGGTTGCTCTTCGACCAACGGGACCTGAGAGTCTGAAGCAGCCGTCAAGCCGATGAAGGCTGGGACATATTCTAGGAGCTTCATGTTGAAACAAATCAATCGAGAAGCTTACATGGAGATTGAGGAGCGCCTTTACATCATAAAAGAGTGAGGCTGGTGTTGTACGTTGTTGGTGGGGCTCGAACACCGAGCTCCGTCAAATAAGCTTGATCCCCGCGTCCATAAGAGGCAGGTATCGTCCGCACATTGCTTCAGGCACCAGCAGATCGCATGCAAGATAAAGAATACATAAGCACTATTCACGCAAGGCTGAAAGTTGCACCGGTCGAGAACCGGTGTTTGTCAAAGTAGCATAGCTGGAAGTAAGGCTCGTTAGGCTTTCGTCGCTAAATCAGGGGGAGCGCCGGTGTATTTCCAGGCGGCACGTGCGCTGAATACGCGTTCACGGAGCTCTTGATCATGGACTTCTCGCAAGATGTTTCCTTTGTCGTTGATCTTTTTCATCTGGCAGCTGATTATGCAGGTCAAGGAGTCAGCTGGAATAAACTGAAGTTTAACCAAAAATGGGCGGCAATCCTTAATTCGTACGCGGCAAAAAAGCGCGAAAAGCAATYTCGAGGGCCAAGAAACCTATAGAAAGAACTCGTATTTATATGAAATTCATTTTTTTGAATGTAGTTATTCAGATAGAACGAGTCTTCACTTGCTCGATAGTARATAGTGTCTCCAGATGTTCAGACAATCCCTTGCAAGCAGATCCTCACGCGTTGGTCCGTCAAAACGTGCCACTTCATAATTGTAATAGCCCCTGSCTTCAATGGAGGGCAATAGGGGTCAAAGAATGCACCCAAATCTAGCTGCTCCAAAGCTAATAATGTCATTAGAAGGTTGYTTTCCGTCAAATTGGGCACGTAGTACTCAATATCTTTCCACATACTTGGCTCRCTAGCCTGCGGGTGCAGCTAATATCCCTTGGCTCTTATTTCAATTGCAAGCCTTGTAATTCTCTTTAGGTCGAGTATTTATCTCACCTCTACCACGCAGTATACTGTCCTTTGGGAGGCCGTACGCTAGTGATTGTCCCACTGCCCTTGGCCGTAATTCGGAATCAGGATGTCGGACGTGTAGTCGGAGCTCTGGTGGGAGCTTTGAGAAAAGAGGGAAGGCATCATTGGATACCTGAAGGGCCAGCTCTTTGGCTGGGCTTGAGGGAAGAGTGAGGACGTCGGAAGGGTAGGAATCCAGTTCGGCTCGTTCTACGACGCCGAAGAGATTGAGCATGGCAGATGCTTTGGAGAGAAAAGCGAACATCGTAAAGCATGTCTGTAGCAAAATCAATATGTACTYGGGGATGTCGAGTTGGTCATACTCTAGTTAACTTTTTGGACTAAGCAAACGCAGAGTAACCGAGGCGAGAAGGGATGAGCAAAGGTGCGGAAGATATAGGCCAGCTTCCGGATCAGAAGAGCTACAATACATGAAGCCAGAGCTTTCCAGCAGACGTATCGAAGCGAGTTTGGTGTAGAAGCGTGCCACGTAGAACGAATAAACCATGAGAAATACAGATTGTGAAACACCATAATGAAGTGCAAATGACTCAAAAGATCCTCCCTGCAATTCTGTGAGATGAAAAATCTCYAGTATCATCAACTGCACCAAACTTCCCCGTCACAAAGAAGCTCTTCCTGGGCAGTGAARGGTATGGTTCACCTAACAGAGAAGGTTTCAACAGTTAAGAAGAGAGTGACAAGCTGAAAAATTCTGAACGGCTGCCCAAAGCCAGCTCTGAAAATGARGTGCCAGTAGAATTGCAAAGGGCACTCGCTGCCTCAAGTTCATCACCAATCTCCAATGCAAGCTCGAACTCATGCCCACCTTCTTCAGGGCCTTTGAGTTTAACCACTTGGTGGCCTCATCTGAGATTCTGCTGCTAAGAATATATTTCCCCTGCGCATTGGGAACTAGGCCGTGCATCGGACCGACCCTGAACGGCTCGAGAGGAACCAGACCACTCTGACAAGTCCGGATCCTTAAAAGATGCGAACGATACGAGCCGAGAGTGSGGACGCTTTAATGATCAATGTGTGGCCACTGAATGGGGACGTGAAAGCCCGTGCGGCTTTCCGAATTTCCGAGAGTCTGAGCAGAAATCTATGCTTCTAGAAACAATCTTCCGCTAGCTGAGCTGAAACACCGGACCCTGAAAAGTGAAGCATCTTACTATTTCGAGCTGCTGGTTACYATCATCTCTGATACAGAGTATTCGGAAGGTTTTCTAGGCTGGGCAAGTCTTGCGCTATGTGAAGCTTTTGAGCGCTTATTGTTATGCAGAGATCGTGAGATGTAGGCRCTTCGGACTCTGGGAAAATCCGGTCAGGACCGAAATATGAGCTCATTGGGATGCTTGATCCGTAGTTGAGGCAATCAAACTAAGCATGTTCCGAGAAGAAAGCTTCATGAGCATTGTCTCATATAGAACCAGTGCTTTACTTGGTGTGGCACGGGTTATCTCCCAGGGAAGATCGAAGAAATATGTAAACACATTCCAACCTTGGTGTTTCCTTGGGCTGGACCGCGACAGGAACTTGGTGGGGAYATTTTTTGATGACTTAACGAGTTCGCTGYAAGTACGGGTCCGAATGAAGTTCTAGATTGATGAAAGCTGCTTTCAGACCGTGGATTCCCCAAGGAGCTAAGAGGACTTGCTACTGCCAATGAGGTCGGGATAACTAGGTCCGGGTGGTTGTTTTGRAACAAACCTTGGATCAACACCAGGCTTCTTCGGATGACGTGCAGGGAGAGGGTAAGGAGCACTGAGATCCGGGCATCCAAAAATTAGTATAGACGATATCGACGTGCAACATGGAGATTGTTTGACCCTATCCCCTCGAAATTTGACTTGATCATAAGGGAGCCTTAGCTTTTACGATTGAGTGCRGAGCGAACTTTAGGTATTGAATCTAGATAGACTAGTTGACTAGCCAGCATAAAGAAACGTAGATATCGCCGCAAGGCTTGCAAGATCGGTTGAAACGAAATGACCTTTGAAGCTATGGTGTGCACCATCATACTCTCGCGCATCTGCATCTGACAGACGTGCAAGACTACTCTGACACCGCATGGTTCAGGATGGCCTTGACAACTTGAGAAGTGGTTCATGCAATATGCCCCGACTTCTAGTGGACGAGAACTTTCTGTTCCGCCCCCAGAAACGCAATGGTCACTAGTCAGCCTCATGGCAGCCACCAAATGAAGGCGATTTCCACGACTCTTCTAGAACAAACAAGCGCAACTATGGCTGATTTGAGGCTGCAAACTGACGCTCTGATGCAAGACGCTTGGTCGTCAGAATGAACTCATTCCCCGTTTGAAGATCTAATAGATGAATAATCGACTGCAAGCGATACCACTCGGTATGACTCCAGAGAAAGGCTGAGAGGGGCGGGCTTGCCTGAATTGAAAGTTTAAAACCTTGGTCTTTCTCTTGTTACCCTTCATGACTTGTAYGCCACAGTCATTAGGTGGAAGGCCCTGGATTGTTTCATCTTCCTTGTGTTGGAACAATAATTCCAGCGATGTTCGTCTGATTTGTCAAAAGCATCGCGCCTTTGATGGCAAGAGCCCTCTCACCATAGCGGGATATTTTGAGGCGTCTTCTATGCAGCTAGTGAAGCTTCTTGGACGTGTTCGAAGTTGAAATGCGCACGCGCTCCCCGTGGTTGATACTTTACGAGGCCCGAGCGGTATGAAGGCCTTACTGAGCAGGGAAATGGTGTTCTCCGTAGTCGGATCGTCGACCTGACGTTGGCGACGGTCCATCTTCCGTCGAAACATTCAAAGCTTCTTAGGGCTTAAAGRGCCCCACTTGGCTTCTCTGGGATTGGTTCCGGTACCCCTGAACATGCGACCCAAGTGTCGTGAACGAGTCGGCGTAAAGCATGTTCGAAGAATTGCTAAAGATAAAAAGGACGGAAAGTCTCAGCAAAGGAAAGTCGATAAACATGTTGACAGAGCAGGCCCGAACAATGTTACAGTACCATCGCCCAACTGGCATTTGCGAGATTTGCACAGGCAGTCAATTTCATAATGATGAAGATCCACGGAGTGCTCCTGCGTCCCGGTGCTCAGATTGCGAAAAATGGTACCTCGGATAGACAGGAGCACCCTGCAACCCAGGAGATGAACGCCGATGAGACATCATGCTCTGCTTCCATCCTTCTAGCGTGCTTCTAGCGTGTCATGACACGGTCCAAGGTCCCATTTATGGGCTATTCTTGGTCGATCAAGATAGACTCCGCATTTTCAGCGCCGGTGACACTTCCAACCTTCCATTAGCCAGCGTCATACGAGTAAGAAATAGTAAAATTGCGAGGTCGCATGAACATGATTCAGTCGAACTGCGCAAAGCCTCTAACTTGTGGAGTCCTGGACGGGGCGATTCAGGTGCGTGCTTGAGAAGAGATGAGGCGGATCAAAAAAGGTGAGTTGAGCACTGAGTTTGGCTGAAGGCGCCTGCCTTGCCGACGGATCAATGGACGAAGACGGGTGAAATGGTTGTGCCTTCCCAATTTATCAGTGAGGATTCTCGATACGCCGMGCTCAGATTGCCAGGTGCATGAACCCTGACTTCGCGCCTGAATACGTCTACAGAAGAAACTCGCAATGCAAGGTCAACGGCGTGACCGTTGAAGAGCGTCGAAGTGGAAGGTCGTGCGGAGGAAAAAACAAAGGCCCCTATGATCCCATCCCCTGTCGTTGAAACTCGGGTCAGGGGCTCGGAGACTAAGAGTTCCCATGCRAGTGGAATGAGTTGACAGGGAAGTGCCACGCGTTGGGAGGGTGTGTGGGGCCGGGGAATATTCGAATGCACTGTAACTGGGCAGTTTCAGGCCTGAGCTTGTTGAAGATCCAGGGGAGTGAAGTGCTTGGTGATGCTATACAGCAGCTTCCAAGCCCAGCAATATACGCCCGCTGTAGATATTCGGACATCAAACACTGTCCTATCACCTACTCCTTGCTGAGCATCATCACAAGTATCGTTACAATACCTTTTTGCTTGATCACCACAGCATATCCAATTATGAATCCTTCGTCTGCCGCCGCTGCTCGCACAGACCTTCATCGTCGCGTGGGAGGTGGGCGCGATCCTGGTAGCGACAGCGTTGTGGTCGCAGCGTCTTCTCGAAGTCTCCCAAAAGAAGGTTGGTTGGCTGAYGATGCTTGAAGAATTTCGTTGGATCTTGAAAGCCAAACATTTCGGGGTCACTCTGAGGCCTTGTCCATGCCTTGGTAATCTTACCAAACAAACAAGCGACAATCCCGGGCCTTGCGCCTCCAACGTTCAAATTGTCCCCATTCATGCAAATGCCCTGACACACAACCCCCTATGACATACYTTTTTATCATCGGACCGAARGGTGCCCAATGCATCTTCCGGCTGTGTACCACCCACCTGGCAAAGGTAACTTTCTGGGAGCAAAGACCTCCTTCCATTACGATCTTTCAGCCCTCTACTGAGCCGTGCTGCGATCTGAAATTGACTGACTAAGGAGCAACTCAATCAGCGACTTATTGAGAACGCCCCTTTACTTCCAAGCCTGGACTTTTGAGGTTCATTGTAATATCCAATAGGACCAGTGCCGTTATGAAGAAATAGCTTCTCACTCATTGATCTAATGCGGTATAGTCGTACAGTTGTACTCGAGTACACCCCGACTAGTGTCGTCCCAACTTTGTGAAACAAACTTGTGAAGCCGCAAGAGAGGCTGAGCCGATCTTTTTGGCTAGACAGTGATGTTTCAAAACGATGGAACCGCAATCATGACTGCTTTAAGCCGGGGAAGTGCAGTAGCACAGTCCTGTGGTTTATGCCGGCTGCGGATAGCTCTCAGTCGAGTCCCAATATGGATGAGTGTAAAATAAAATAGAATGATGCCCTGAGAGTCCTGTCCGTGCCGTGGCCCACCTTGGGACTTGATGATCAGGGGCCTGCTTCTTTTAGTTTTCTAGAATACTAGGCACCCTTGCTAGAACCTGGGTGCAATTCATGCTGCCCTGAGCCCAACATTTAAGAAGTGCTGTGTACCACCCCGGCCTTTTATGACGGAAGACGAGCTGGATGAACGAAGACTATTCCTATCCCCAGCACAAACTCACAAAAAAGAAAAAAGAAATCCAGTCTTTTTCCCTCAGAGCACGCTAAGTACCACACAGCAGAAAGACCTCTCACTCACCGCACCCGGGCCACGCCACAACTCTCTAGCTCTCCAGGTGGCCTTGGTACCGCCACAGCCACAACAGTGCTTCAGATCCCTGGAAAAGAAGGAAGCCACAACTTTTCTCATCGAATACAGGGCCGCACAGCACCACCGCTCACCCGCTCACGACTACACGATTCCATTGGAACTGTTGGAGGGTTCTGCGCGGGCGTATAGTGCAGGAATACAGGAAGGACTTAGCGAGGAAAAAGTTGCCCCATCTCGACAAAACAAAGCAGCCACTTTCCAACACGCCCCTTCCCTTTCCTTCCCTTCTCAACTTTCGCGCTGCACCTTCTCTCCGCCCAGAAACACAAGTTCCGGGATCAGGCCACAACAGCGCCCGCGCGTTGTTCAAGTTCGCTGCTTGGAAACCCGTTGGAACTTGCGGGCACCTGCAAGCAATCCGTCCACCCTTAGCGGACAAGCGTGTTGTTTTTTCCCTCGGCCGTGTTACGCTGCTCAACGACGACGCCCAAAGTCAACTCTGAATTGACTTTGTGCCCGACTTCACTCCAGGTAAGAGATCAGGCGCTCTACTTGGGAGGAACCACATGCTAACCACWATGCAATTCCAGGGCGCCCGATAATCTGCAGCCCGTCCGCCATCCGACGCTCGAAYCTACCTTCCTTCCTTTCACCGCAACTCGAATTCTACCTCCTCCCTCCCGCACAGCGTACCCTTCCTGAGCCATCCTTGGTCTGCGCTTCTGTGGTGTCAATCAGAGACCCTCGGCCAGCTCCTCTTCTGGGGTTCAACGGCAGACTTACGGTACGCGGAACATCAGGAGCTCCCCTGCGAATACCACGAATTCTTGTCACCCTAGTGCAAGTCAACGTGCAATAGCTCAGACATCAAGTCTTTGTCTATTGCGGTCGCAGTCTACGTTCGCGCCCATCCCTACTCTATACAGGTTCAGCGGACGAACCTTTGGCTCGTGCCTCAGTCGCTGCACTATACCGTTAGGCTTCATCAAGCAACCGCGAGACATTTCAAGATTCTAGGTAATCAGCGGTTCCACAGGACAGGGRATTAGATCTACAAGGATTAAACACGCTGTGGTAGGCTTTTATAGGGCTATTCGTGTTGTCTGTACTGGCTAAAGGAGATTATAGACTCAGTATTTCTGTGAATACATGGTGGTAAGGCCTGAAGAGAGCCAAGATTTACATTGAAACCATTCTTTTTCCGTATTGCCTGGTTCCACCCTCCAACCCCTCCGCAAACCCAGCGTCCGCATTGGCGGGTATTTGGTGGAAAACTTAGGCATTAGGTTAGTCTAAATTCCTTTTAGTCTCGTTCTCCCATCTTTGAAAAGCTGAGATGGTACGGGATGCTGCATGTTTACATGGCCTCCACTTTCCATRGCTTCTGAAATTCGCACGTTGTGAATTAGCGGTGAACGCTTGCCAGCACGCCTCCCCAAAATAWTTAGGCCTTCATAACATATCTGTGCCCAATCTGACAAGACCAGATTTGATCATCGCACTCAGCACAGWTTYCGTTTTCCGCAATCGACGCGAGTTGGAGCAATCTCTTCGCGAAACTCCAAGTCACGTTTTTGACGTGTCGGATTCAATCAGAGGCTGTGTTTGGTCCCGTCGGCTCCAGCGAGTAAAGTCTCCTCGAGAACCGCATACTAACCTGCCTGAAAGCTGACTTCCGAAACACAGTACCAATCTTGAGACATAGCGCCAGACTCCCGAAGTTGACTTGGAAAGCGAACGAACGCCTGATCCAAGCGTCAAATTTCAGTATAAGCGCTACTCCCCCGCCTTCAGCCTTCTTGATATCCAAAACGCAGCAATGGACATCAAACAAATCGTCAACTCCAAGGGTGCGAAAGGTGCTGCGGCAGCTGCGAATGGCACCGCTCAAGAGTTGCACCTTCTTCATTCAATCCAGCAAGTAGCAAACACCATGCCTATGTCTGACACAGGTTCGGAACGTGGCAACTCTCCCCACGATTCCGAGCAATCGCGTTACTCTGCTTCCAGATATCCTATGAATGGAATGAATGGAGCTCAGAACAACATGCGTTATCCTTCTCCAACAGCCATGCAAAGTCCGATGCCAATGATGCAGCAGCCTTACCATGCCAACAGCAACTTTGACAACAGTATGAATCAGCAAGAAAATGTTAGACCAGCACGCCAATCTGGTGATGGTGCTCAGAAGGCATTTCCTTGTAGTTCCTGTGGCAAAGGYTTTGCTCGAAGAAGTGACCTTGCAAGACACGGTACGTCACCATCCCACTCAATAGCGACGTTTCGAGCTGAAAAACGATCAGAACGTATCCACAGTGGTGTTCGTCCTCACGTCTGTGAACACCCTGGTTGTGGAAAGCAGTTTATTCAACGTTCTGCTTTGACTGTCCATATGAGAGTCCACACTGGCGAGAAGCCTCATATGTGCGAGCGATGTGGCAAGGTAAAGCTGAACGGAATCCTACTGGTAAATAGTTGACATACTAACACATCCTAGCCCTTCAGCGATTCTAGTTCTCTCGCAAGACACAGGCGAATTCATTCTGGCAAGAGACCTTACAAATGTCCCTACGCCGACTGCCAGAAAACCTTCACTCGTCGTACCACTCTRACTCGACACCAAAATCACCATACTGGAACTGTTGAGGAAGCAGCCGCTGCAACAGCAGCGGCGCTCGCTACTCGAAGCGCTCCTAACGGTCGGCAGCGTTCAGATGGCGAACAGTATTCCAACAATGGATCACCAATGTCAACGCCTTCTCCACTCCAGCGAACCAACTCGGCATCGCCAAACTCCGAATTAGCACCAATGAACCAGATGCCCCGACACCCAGCAGAGTATCAGTATATGAATAACAGTTCTCTGCCAGGACACCTCCGTGGCGAATATAATATGCAAAATCAAGCACCACCAAGCTCATCTTCATTCTCAAATGGCATGAGACCAACCTCGCATCCTACTGCGTACCCTCCTCCGTCAGTACTCGAGCCGCCGACTAGCGGCGAACGCCAGCCAAGCAGTGCAAGTGGCAGCCCTCATATGAGCAACGCAGGCTGGGCATCACCCTCGCAAAACGTGCCATCACCATCTCAGARCAATGCTGCCTATATGTACCCAGACCCGGACGGATATGGCGCTTCGCAAAGTATGGGTCACGTATATTACCAGAGCTCTAACATGAGGAGACCTCAGAGCACGGAGCCCGACGCCTACGATATCAAGCCAAGAATGAATGAAATGTGGACTGCGGCCCAATAAGTTACTGCTTCGATCCTTGAGAATCGAATATTCTGCGGCAGATCCTCACTGTCATRACTTTTCTTGCTTCTTTATCAAAACTGTGTCTGATACCCCTGTATACCTTAAGTAATCATTGCTTTTGATTTCCTTTGTTTTGTTGCGAGGTTCAGCGTTGCATTACATACAAGACCCCTGTACTAGCGGTGTCTACTCACCACTTACTTTCCTTAATAATCCGTCACGTCTGCTGCTTTGGTCAGCGGAGTGTCTCCTAATATAGAAATGTTATGTCAACGGCCTCAGTATCGAGAGAGACGAAGGGCTGGGGTGGAGTGTGGATGAAGTTTATGAAATTGCGATTGGTTTTGCTGCGTAGACTGGTGGGCTGCTCTTTGTTTCGGGCAAAGCGATAGTTAGGGTTGCTAGGCACTATGTGAGCATTGGAGGGAATGAAGGGCATGTTATTAGATATTAAGCTTAAGCCAGCAGATATTTGCTTGGGGGTCGGACAGAAACAACACAAAAACAATATGCGACCAAGCTTCTTGACTTTCCGCGTGACARGCTGTGCGAGAGTGAAATGGCGAGAGTGGAATGACTCTGCAAGTAGGATCATAAACATCGCCGATGAGTCCGGGTTCCATTAGTGTTCTACCTTGAGTGGTTGTCTTGATAGAGTTTTATACCACAAGGACCGGTGGAGAGAAGAGGRACATGGTGAGACGCCTGCTTTCCAAGGCAAATAGTAATGAAGACAACATGAAATATTCAAGCAAGCCACCCCATTTTTGCTTTTGCTGCATCCCATCTAAATAAAGCTCATATACCAAAAGCGTCCCCCTTCCATCTACATCCTGCCCCTCTCTTCCATCACAGCACCCTCTCCCTCACGCCGATCCATTCACAACCCCATTCCCATTCAGCTTGCCCTCCGTCCGCTCCACATGCTCCACCAAATCCTCAATCGTGCACACCCTTAGCCCCCACCTCTTCCCAAACGCCAGGCACCCATCCCGTCTCATCATCCCCGTCTCCCGCCTCTCCACCCTTCCTCCCTCGACCTCCCCGCCTTCCTCGACGATCTCGCATATTGCAGCTGCTGGCGCCTTGCCTGTCAGTCTGCAGAACTCGACAGCAGCTTCTGTGTGTCCTCTCCTCTCTCTGACGCCGCCCTCCCGCGCYCGCAAAGGGAAGACGTGGCCCGGTCTTCTAAAACTGYCTGCTGTGCTTGTCTTCGCGGCCAGTAAATTACACGTCAGGGCTCTRTCGTGCGCGGATATCCCGGTACTCGTCAGAGGCGATTCCGCRTCAATGGAAATCGTATAAGCMGTCCGGTTCGGGTCCTGATTGTTGGACACCATCTGCGGGAGGTTGAGGGAGGAACAGAGGGATGGGGAGAGCGGGGYGCAGATCAGGCCGGAGGTGTGGTGGATCATGAAGGACATCTTTGGAGGCGTGAGGTCGGAGCAGGCGATTATGAGGTCGCCTTCGTTTTCGCGGGATGT
>QYSG01011370.1:9901-36315 GCA_003988875.1 Lachnum nothofagi
ACCGGAACTGAATTCTATTCGTCGCGATTGCAGCATGCAAAGTACTCTTTATGCAGCTTATGGAGCCTCTCAAGCTGTTGATTGGATACAAACCCGGCTACCTTGAGCTGTGATCCAGGAAATTTGAGGAGTAAGATACGAAGCAGTTCTGCCCTCCCACGGGCGTCGTGAGCAGTTGCTTTTCCAAAACCTGTCCAACTTTGTTTGGTCTTGTTCTTGCTAAAGTACTGTATCTTCGTCCGGCCCCTATCTACTGTTGTCTAACGAAGTTCACTAAGACCTGTTCCCCTGCTCTATTGATCTACTGTAATGCAGATCTAAGTCTTTCAAAAAAATTCAGAAACCTTGATAGCACCTGCCACCAGCGCTTGTAACGAGATCATTCAGAGATTCCCAAACAACCAACCATTTCTGTCTACTTCTTCGATTCCAAAACGACATCAGAATTTTCTGCTTATCCGGCCGTCAGAATATCGTCCCGAGATCATCACCAGTACTACCTCCCAAATACTGGGGGTTGTGGCTGCTCAATTGGAATTATCATGGCACCGCTATACGGGGTGACTGGCATACTCCCGTCCCCGGCTCTGGCAGCCTCATCAAAAGAAGATGGGGCAGCTTCGAGTAAGGGCACTGCAGAAGAGGATAGTGTGAACCAGCTATTTTTCCCCGCCAAAGAGCAATGAAGTCAAAGGTCCAGCCGCAGTGGTTAATCGAGAACTGGGAAAGACGCCTGATACCTCCAACGACGATCGATCCGCCGGCCAAGACAATGGCACTGATGACAACAGAGCCAATAAAGCTCATGAACAGCCCACGACCTCTCCTTCTCCCTTAGTCCTCGAGATTCGAGCTTTGCAAAAGAGGCTGTCGCAGTTGGAACAGCAGGCGAGTCATCAACCAAATAATCACATTGACGGTCCAAATTCGGCGACTAGTGCAATTACACGTGAGGAATTAGGGAGCGAGGAGGAAAACCGGCTGCGGAAACATATAAGGAGAGCTCGCTGGGCAAAGAAGTCAGTGAAAGCGGCCGAGAAAACGGCCGGGGAAACCGAAGAAGAGAGGGAGGGTTATTCACACATAGGCCCGTTCTTGAATGAGGAACGAACTCGAAAACAGGGGAGAGGGTTGAGACCTGCAGAATCTGAAACTGCAGAGGCTTTTGTATCTCCAAAGGAGTTTTTTTTATGGTCTCACTTAAAGGCTAAGCCAACAAGTGGGATTCGTCCATTAACCTCACTTCAGCCCATATACTCTCGCAAGCTCGGTCCACCTACCCAGTGGGATACCTCTGATAGCGATGAGTGGAGTGATGACTCAACTCGCTCACGAGACTTCGATTATTTTCGTGCAAGACTRAGGGGTGACTTCGAATGGGAGCTCGACCGCCTTAGTGCCCAGAGAAAGAGGTATCTGAAACACAAGGAAAAGAGGACAACCAGAGAGGAGCGAGAAGAGCAAGAAAGACAAAATCAATTGGCTGAAGCCGTTATGCCTGGCGAAGATCCAGCTATCCAACAGGATTCGGCCCGGGAAGTGGCCGAAAAAGCGGCCTTGGCGAAGCTTCACCCTGTCAAGTGGGAGGTTTTTAGAGCTCTTCGTCATGTGGCGGAGGCRTCTTGTTTTGTTATTGATGTTCTTGTGGAGGAGCCCCAAATTTCAGACAAAACACTTGGAAGATTCCTCAAACCGAGCGCCCTCGGCGCGGACATCCAACAGACATCTGGAACAGATCTCCTGACAGACGGGAAAGGGCCTCTACCTGAACGTATAAGGATCCACTCAAAACATCTCACCATGATTCTTAGCCGTATACATGGCTCCAAATTAATTTCTCAAGGGCAGGGAAAAAACGCGTCGCTTATTCTGCTTCGGCCCTTCAGGCTACTGAGCCATTACGACAAGCAAATACGGGACTGGCACTCGAAGTTGGCGTATGACCATGCTGCAACGAAGTCCGACAGTGAAGGCCCAAACCCCAATAACGATCAAACCGAGAGTTCAACGGAGGCTCTAAAGCAGGATGCAGATCCAATCAATACCGACAAGCCATCTGATTCTCAACCAAAAAAAGAACCTATAGTAGAAGATCCGCAGGGCTGGAGTACATCAGCTACGGCGTTGGAGCATCTCCCCTGCCTGTTGGAGTTCATGGATACATACATCACTCGGAAGCAAGCTCACTTAAATAGTCCGACTAGCAACGCCATCGTTTTCTCTGACATCTGGCATATTTTCAAATCCGGCGACTTCATCATCTCCAACGATGGCAAACAAGCTTACCGGGTGATCAGTGTTTCCTCGCCCCCACATAAGGGAACCGTTCGCTGGCCTTACTTCTATGCCAGCGAGAAAGAGAACGAGAAATCTCGTGCCCAGTCGGATGTATCAATCCTTTGCGTTTATATTCACTATGACGGCAAGAAATTTGGACCAGTCTTGAAGAAATTTAAGATCAGAAGGTTCGAAGGTGAAAGATTAGTCACTACGCTAGAAATTTATCCATTTCGATTTCATGCCTCTAGTGGTATGCGAGGCCCCGCTATCAAGTCAAAGCAAGAAGACAGAGACGTTGAAGAAGTCACGGAGACCTCGATTACTCGACTGAAGAACAAGTTCATTGAAAGAGGAAAAATGTTTGTTGAGGTTGCAGGAGTCAAGCACATGTACTACACCGGGCTGACTGTTGACGAACCCCGAGACGAAGTCGAAAGTCAGGTCGTGATCGACTTCGAGGAAGCATTTGCATCGGAGCATTCGCGAGAGTGGCGTCCAAATATAACTGTCATCGTGGATCTTGTCCCCGATCCGGAAAATGACTCTGACTCCGACTCCGGCGACGATCAATCCCCACATTGCGAGGCGGACTGTTGCTGGGGCGAGAATGTCCATGACGACAGCTATGTTGAAAGCGAGCGATCCAAGAAGTTTATCAACGACCTGATATCCGAAGCTGAGAACGATACGCAAGGTAGATTGCCGTCGGCGACAATCTATCCTCGAACACTGCAAGAATCTAAGACTAAGTTGAATAACTTCACGGACGACGAGCTACTCATCATGTCACATAAGGTTTTCGGATTTGTTTTGCGCGATCGCACTTGGGGTCAGTACACATATAGCATGCTGTTCTCCTCACAGATACACTGACACCCACGCAGCACAGCTGGATCTGACACATCTCGAATATATTGATAACCAATACGGCAAGGACGACGTCGATGCGGATGATGAAGATTCGGATGGAGAGTCGGGGGACAAGTCCGCATTTGGCCGACTCGTGCTTCCCAAAGGCCACAAGAAGATGGTTCTTTCCTTGATCGCTCAACACTTCCGAAACAAGGGACAGCAAGATGAGCAGGTTGATATCGTCCGCGGGAAAGGTACATTAGTATGGCATATATAGCTTCAGAATTTTTCTAACACGAGGCTATCACTAGGGAAAGGATTGATCATCCTCCTCCATGGGGCACCGGGAGTAGGAAAAACGACGACTGCTGGTATGAAAGACCTACACGCTTCTTATTTCACAGAGCTATCCAGCAGTCCCTGTTTCTTTGTTTTGTTCTGGACTGCTTATATTGACTCATGTTCCAGAGGGTGTTGCCGAAAGGTTCAAGAAGCCACTCTTTCAGATCACTTGTGGTGAGTATCAAGACCATCTCTCAGCGTCTGCTTCATAGAACTTTAGGAAAGCAAGTTGACCAGTTTCTCTTCCGCTTATAGGTGACCTTGGGTCGGATGCTAAGCAAGTAGAAACTACATTGCAGACCAATTTTGCCCTTGCCAACAGATGGGGCTGCATTCTTCTTCTCGACGAGGCGGATGTGTTCCTCGCAGAGCGTCGACGTGAAGATTTCACGCGAAATGGACTTGTCGCGGGTAAGTCTGTTATCATCCTCAAGCCCGATCCTCATTTTAATCAAAGTACACGGAGTTTGAGCACAATGAAAACGTCATTGGATGCATCCTTAGCAAAAGTCAGAAGGATCTCAGGCATGCTAATTCGTGTTTAGTTTTCCTCCGAGTGTTGGAGTACTATGCCGGAATCCTATTCTTAACTACTAATAGGTAAATGTCACACAGGCTCTTGCTTCCTGTTGGGAAGACTAACACGTCATAGAATTGGCGATTTCGACGAAGCTTTTGCTTCCCGCATCCACATGAGCCTCCACTACCCAGCGCTGGGAAAAATCCAAACGAAGAAAGTTTTTAAGCTAAATCTGGGCATTATCAGGGACAGGTATGACGGCAAGCGAAAGATAAAGATTGAGGAGGACGAGATTATCGAGGACGTCGGCGAATACTTTGACAAGAACGAGAAGGCACGATGGAACGGACGGCAGATCCGCAATGCGTGCCAGACAGCTCTGGCGCTCGCCGAGTTCGACTCGCAGCCGCCCGGCAAGAAGTACGACCTCAAGACTAGGTCGACCGCACAAGTGAGGTTGAAGGCCGATCATCTGAAAATCGTCACCAAAGCGTACCTCGATTTCATCCAGTACCTAAAGGCCGTCCACGGCGCCGACGCTGACACCCACGCTAAGGAGATGGGCACCCGCGCGCTAGAAGAGACCTTAATCGCGGCCATCAAAGCCAGCAAAGGCGTTACCACGGTAAGTCATGGGGAGAATGAAGAGAACCCACTGAGAAGATTCAAGCTGTCGGGATCGCAGAGTTCTTCGGGATGGCCGAAGGGGCAAGATGAATAATTGTGCACGTGGCGGCAGGCATTCGTGGCAAAGAGGCGGGATCGCTATTGACATGCATGACTTATGACTTACGGCTGTAGACAGTTCTAGCGTTCACGATGTTTGAAAAGGTTGCTTAAGAATCACAACAAATCTGGCAAAGATTTTATTTGCTTTTGGTACTTTCAGATATTTGCTACGTGATGAGGATACATCTCGACATTCTCGAGGCAATGATGAACGTGCCGCAGAGCAAATGCGGGGCGGACGCCACAATTTTGTGTGAATTGCGGAGTGGAAGTCACGAGAAACCATCCTCCTCTTGCTACTGTAGACTTCCCAGTCGAAAGTGTCTTGAAAATAATGAAGCTGGGCAAAGTCATTTGTCGTGAAGTGAATTGGCTTAGGGAAGCCATATGCTATTTTTCCTCAAGTACTTAAATTTCTGTGCATTTTCCTTGGTACTAGCTTTGAAAACTATTCATAAGCCTGTACAATCAATGAGTGTCATATAATGTGGACATATCGGCAGACGCAGCGCCCAAAATGGCACACTTTTCGCCCACAGAAGTCTTAGCGACTTGGTTCGTCTGTCTCCGAACCTTTGCAGCTGCTTACTAGATTTTAGTTCGTTAGGAGAATGTACCCAGAAGTCGCGAATGTGTTGTTTCGGAGAATTTTCTCGGCAAGTTTGAGATGCGACGAGGGGACAAATGTTCGCAGAAGTTTAAGCCTGAAGAAACTCAACACTTTCGAAGTAAGTGAAATCTGAGTTTCTGAATAAGATGTTGTAAAAAATGACAAAACTGGAAATCTCTTTCTGTGTAGTCAAGAATGCATGAAAAACGTCTGGAAGGCATTTCAATTCGGGCCTTGAAACAATCAAGTCCACCTGGGAGCGAAGGGGAGTGACTCTTTACTCGGCAATACGAAGACGATCCTAGAATCCCAGCCAAGCGCTCCTATCGCATGAATTRAGAGACTTTCTGCGACCCAGGGTTTTAGATTGGCTACGACTTTTGAATATCAATCCTTTTCGCCTTTCGCGGCGTAGACGCCACGCTGACGCGGGCGTCTGAATTGGGGGTATCCCCGCGTGCATGGCACATGGAGTACAGGGTTCAGGCTCCGTCCACACCCCGTTAAGACAGGCAATTTTCTTTTCCCGTCGCACACCTGAGGTTATTGGATGCCTGCTGCAACACGGGCAACACGGAACGGAAAACCCCACCCAGGCTCCCCGGCCTTCAATAATGCCCAGCACCCATATAAATTGTACATCTAGTCTCACCGATCCGATCGTCCAATGAAGTTCTGGAACATTTCCATGCAGACACCCCCGTCTATTACAAACAAAACAACAAATTTAGTCTTATAGGTTGGCGCGCCTCATTCTCAACCTACTTCTCTCTCTGCCGCGCTGGAAACCCCAAAGAGATTGAACAGTATTTGCCATCATATTGACTAGAAAAACCGCCAAACATGGAGGAATCAAAGACAGTACCTGTGGCCACGGGCACAGAACTTCACCCAGATCTAGAGAAGACAGCAAGCAAACGATCGCATCACAATGTCCCACCAGCAGAGCTGTTGGCCAGCGAGTCTGATACAGACCTTCTGGGTAAGTCAACTGCACATCTAATCATGGGCRCGCAATTGACATGATAAYAGCCAAGATGGGATACAAACAAGAACTCAAGCGTACTTTCAGATTGATYGAGATCTTTGGTGTCTCGTTCAGCATTATTGGTCTGCTCCCATCCATCGCGTCAACGCTCGGCTTTTCTATCCAGGCTGGACCTGCGGCAATGGTTTGGGGATGGTTCACAGCTGCTATGTTTATCTTCATTGTTGGAGTTGCAATGGCAGATCTGGGCTCCGCTTTGCCCACAGCCGGTGGTTTRTACTGGTGGTAAGAATTCCAAGAGCCCCAAATCTGGTAGCATGAATGTTGATCGCGTCAGGACGTTCAACTTTGCGCCCGAAGCATACCGCAAAGCCTTGTGTTTTCTGGTCGGATACTCGAATACCCTAGGATACGTCGCGGGACTCTGCAGTATTGATTATGGTTTCTCACTGATGTTTCTCTCTGTGTAAGTCCCCAATAATCTGTTCTCCAACCCTACTTACTAATTGAGCACAGAATTGTCATAGCGCGCGATGGCAATTACTCTCCTTCKAACGGCGTCATCTATTCAGTCTTCTTGGGCTGCGTAGTCATTCATGGCATTCTTGCGTCTTCACTAGCAAGGATTATCCCCAAGCTCCAGCAAGTATTCATCGCTCTCCAGCTCATCCTCATTATCGCAACTATCATTGCGCTTCCAATCGGCCGCAAGCACGAACGCAACGACGCAAAATATATCTTCACGCACACCGAGAACCTCACTACTTGGCCCACAGGATGGGCCTTCATGCTGTCTTGGCTGTCTCCAATGTGGACCATCGGCGGCTTCGATTCTTGCGTTCATATGTCTGAAGATGCAAAGAAYGCAGCAAAAGCCGTYCCRTATGGCATTCTCATGGCGACGAGCTCCACCTGGATCTTGGGTTTTATCATCATGATTGTGCTTGCAGCCTGCATCAACCCAAGCCTTAAGGATGTCTTAGGAACTGATTTCGGCCAGCCAATGGCACAGATATACTACGACGCTCTTGGGAAACACGGYGCACTTGGRTTCATGGCTTTGCTTATGATCTGCCAGTTCACRATGGGTCTGTCSATCATCGTCGCGGGCTCCCGTCAGACCTGGGCCTTCTCTCGGGATGGCGCACTTCCCTTCTCGTCATTCTTTCGACCTATTTCGAAGTCYCTAGGATTCATTCCGTTCCGCTGTACYTGGGGCCTCGTGTTTGCAGCTCTAGTTCTAGGCCTGCTCTGTCTTATTGATACGGCGGCTGCAAAYGCACTCTTTGCTCTTACGGTCACTGGCAATGACCTTGCCTTCGGCATGCCAATCCTCTGCCGTGTTCTCTGGGGTCAAGAAAAGTTCACTCCAGGAGCTTTTTACACAGGCCGTGTTCTGTCTCCTATCATTGCTTGGGTYGCCGTTATCTACCTCATCTTCTCGATCACCGTCGTCATGTTCCCCAGCGGAGGTCCAGATCCATCACCCGGTTCCATGAACTACGCTGTGGTCATCACCGCAGCAGTTTGGGGAGGCAGCATGATCTACTATTTCCTTTTTGCTAGGARGTGGTTTACGGGACCAAAGAATACTCTCGATACGGACACGACTGGAGAACATGGGAATGTTTCAGCTAAGGAATTGGATACCGAGTCTGCTGAGAGGGTTTCGGATAGCAARGGAACTGAGACAAAGACTGGTGAAACAACWRTGGCGTGAATTGACAGCATGGGCAATTTCCTTAGGTGCAATTTCATAGCGAAATATCCRTATACGAGAYTTGTAATTGGRRGAGACGTCTGGAGTGGAGTTTACAAAAATAGAAATTTGAAGCACTRAAYCATGATTCAAGATGTCTGCTTATCTCAAAACACCTTAGAGAGTAAGTYCAGCCTCTCGGTCTCCGTTTTGTCCTCTGCTTGTGCATTCTCAAACCTCTTGAAATCAATGTACATCTTCAAGAAATTACCCCCAAGWTCATCCAACTTATGAGCYTKYACAGCCTTCTCAAGYGCGTTGATCGACTCTTCGAGKGATTGAGGCAGCTTCGTGTCCCAGCCAAGCTTTTTCACTTGTTCTGGATTCATCGCATCWATCAAGCCTATRGATAGCAAGTCAGCGATCATAATAGAGGAATTGTTGATAGCARAGAGCTCTTACTTGGCGGATCTTGCCATCGCAGCACCGTCTTGTCTCTCAGACCGGCGCAACCAGCGGTGATCCATGCTGCTAGAGTGTAGTACATGTTTGCCATCTGGTCCGCGCATCGAATCTCCCAATAWCCTGTCCTCCCCGAAATCTTTCTCACAGCGACGTCCTTGTCTTCAGTCCCCCATCCCACCCAGCTTCCAATGGTACCTCTGGTTCCGCCAAGCCGATGATAGCTGTCATAGTTTGGCATGCTGAAGGCACAAAGGGCGGGTAGGTTGTCGAGGATGCCTGCCAAGAAACTATCTGCAATTTCTTGGGTGGCATTRTCAATGGAGAAATGGGTATGTCCGCCGACAGCTATGGGAGAGGGCTTCAACGTAGGCTTAGGAAAGCATGTTGCATTGAAGCCATGCTTGAGAGCGATTGTCTGTACCGCCTCTTTGGAGTAGACAAGGACGTCAATAGCATCGATAGGTCGAAGTGGGCCAAGAGGTATCTCGTACATGCCATGGCCGATTTCACTGTGGAAATGAGTGGCTTTGATACCGGCCTGCAATAGAGCTTGGACGCATTCTTCCAGTACTGCAAGCACCCTCTCATCCCTCAAAGCGTGAGCGCCATAAAATTGGTTGAACTTCTCGACAGGCCGTGAAGCTTCGCGATTGGCCAGATCGTCCAGGTAGAATTCGAGTTCATAACCAACAAGGAAATTCAAGTTGAAACTCTCCTCCGCRCGRTTCAATGCTTTTACAAGCAGAGTACGAGGATCTCTTTCCCAGGCTGGAAAGTTGCGGCTCTGCTCTTTGACAAAGCACATCACGCTAGCGTGAGTCCTGCCATTACCCACATATGTACAGATGCGGAGGCTATTCCAGTCCGGATACAACTCGTCGAAGCCGGCTGGCGCAAATCTGGTCATGTTGAAGCCATCATCTGGCAAGAGCCCAAACGTAAGGCAGCTGACCTTGAGAGGCTTCTCTGCCAGGCTGAGAGCATGATGCTTCGTGACCACGACAAGCCTCACAACATTGCCTACGTCGAGCCACTGGTATCGGAGGAATTGGACTTCAGGATTCGCTTCGAGAAAGGTGGCGAGGGCCTCGGCTGACGGTCTCTGGGGTAGCTCCATGATTACACTGGACAGGTGTGCGGGTGCGGAACGTCTTGACTTGCTATATTTCAGACGCAGGGAGACGGGGAGGTCTAGGCAAGGGAGAATTCCCGCTGCAAGAAGCAATGGCCTTTTCYAGGTCTTATTGGAGAAACTAATGCCGGGCATTTGTGGAGGGTGAATGCTACGTTAGGGGTACCCTTACAGGATCTCATGCGGTCAGCCGCTACGGTGCGACCCCGACCCCCCGCAGCATGCTCTAACCACACCCCGGAAAAAGCGGGCAATGTGAAAGGCTATCTACAGGGCTTGTGACACCAAAGCGACGACATGCATACACTCTGCCGCAGGATGCCACCTGCTGTTGCATGCACTTCAGCCACGGCTATTCAAGTGAGCCCAATAATGAGACACATTCCCAAAGAGAGAAGATACGGAGGTACTTACAATACGCAATAATAAGGCACAGCACCTGTATTGGGGAATTCTTGCGGAGGAGCCGGCACGAGAAAGTCCCGCACAAGATGGGTAAAAAAAACCGAATCTCGGTCATGCAAATTCGTAGTCGAAGCGAGTTCCTGAGATCGCAATCGCAGCCCTGATCCCATTGTACGAAGTATACGAGTTCTATGTTTGAAGCCCCGGATAGAGAGAAACATACGACTAAGCAGAATCGTTCTGTCAAATGTACACGATGTTAAAAAGCTACAATCAATTTTTATGCATGTTTCATAATTTCTCTCAGACAAAGAATTCCTATTGTGACCGRTTTATATYGAATTCTAAGTACAGTACAGATTCTTGYCCCCAAGCACTAGATATATCTCAAATCATTTACAAACAGCGCGAAAATCGACAAGCCATATCATACATCCGTAGCTTTTCCCGRCTCTGATCGTGACCATATATCCAAAGAATAGACCAGCTACATAACGATCTCAACAACAGGGCCTTTGTACAAATGTCTTCCCCAAATTAAGTAATAGGTGACRCTCCAAATTAAAATCGACGGCACAGCCGCCACACTGTAGTTCATTGTCGATGGTGATGGATCTACCGTGGGTGGCCAGAAACTGAAAAAAATTATGACCACGAGATAGACAACAGCGAAAATGTTGATAATTGTGCCAAATGGCTCTCTAAATCGCCAAGGACCCCATGTCAGCCGTCCAGAGTTGATATCCARKATCTCGGAATCGTATTGATCAATGTCGATGGGATCTTTGATGTCGCCCCTTAAGCGGCGCCACAAAAGACAGGCGGATGCGGCTAAGTAGGTAGAGTAAAATCCAGCAATTGATAGCGCAAAKATGTTGTTCAGAATGACCGACGAGCCGAGATTGATTAACGCAAAAAGGCAGGCAATGACAGTTGTGACAAGTACGGCATTGATTGGAATAGATGTCTTTGGGTGGAGCTAGTAGTGATGAGCATTAGCAAAACTATTTYCCAACACACTTCGCCMAGTAATTCTACTTACCTGGCTTAGAAACGGTGAGAAGGGAAGTCCTCGATCACGAGCGAAGGCCCAGATCATTCGGGAAGACGTAGCCGTGAAGCCAATCGTCGCAGCGAAAATCATGATRATTATGATAACAGACATGACAGTTCCACCCCCGGAGGATCCCGTAGCTTGAGCGAAGATGAAAATGAAGGGATACTTTGTTGGACTATTCAAAGCCGAATTAATATCGCCAATGCCGAAAAGCGTTGCTAGTAGGATTGCAAATCCCATGCTTCCGTTAAGAATCATACTCGCAAAAATTGACCGGGGGACATTGATATTTGCATCTTGAATCTCCTCAGACATGTGGACTGCGGCATCAGCTCCTGTYAATACTTTAGTATGACTTGTATAAGCAGCTGGAAGTTCTTGTCTTACCAACGAAAGCAAAAACTAGGCCAATCAATCCCACCATAGTAGACAATCCTTGRGTAGGCCAATTGCCTCCGTTGACGAATTGGGTGAAAACCTCATGAGGTGATCCATGGGGAGCCATGTAGACCAAAATGATAAACACGGCAATGAACCCAAGGATATGGACAAGAAGCAATCCGCCCTCAACAAAGGGGAGAAGCTGACTCGTGATTGTGTTCACAAAGACAGCTACGCAAATACAACCCCAGATCAAGAGCGTGCCATGCCACTGTTGAGGAACATAACTTGGGTTGTTCAGGATTATGAGCCCTTGAATCATTGTTCCAGCAAGGAAGCCTCCTGACGCAATAGCTGCTTGCCAGGCTACAATCGTCATCCAACCTATCATACGTTATTCTCTAGTAGCACAAGCCAAAATTCCCGGAAACTATCGTACCAGTAATATAGCTAAGGAACTTTCGTGATCTGGCAGGCGCAAACATTGAAACCTTTGGATCGCGCACGTTAGTACTCGTGCAGCTTCAAATCKTCATACGTCTCCTACCCAATGATATTGGCCACCAGAAGTAGGGGCTCTGCAAAATGATATTAGCGCAGCAGACGGGATRGAAGCTGAACCTAAACCTACATTGAAGATAGCTCTGCAATCGATATGAAAGTAGCGAATGTGCCAGCCCAAACTGCAATGAAGCCATACACAAGACCGCCTGATCCTCCACTGCCAAATCTGTTAGATATTAAACCAGATAAGTAGTGTGCATCCAGATTTACTTTGAATAGCTAGGCACTGATCTATGTTGAACGTCAGTTCGAAAATTTCCGGTATAGTCACTAGATACGTACGTATATACACCTTCCCATGTCACAAGAACTGTGCAGCTGAAAGCTACCATAGACATAAATCCGAAATTTCGCTACCCAGATTCTTTTAGCACCCAAGCCAGTTGGTGCGCTATTTGAAAGCCGAGGACTGACCTTCAAAACTTGCTTCTTCCCAAGACGAGCCAAAATAAACGTATCGAGGTCGTGTTTTTCGCTCGCATCGTCTCTCCCGTGGCGTTGAGGGGTCCCTACTCGTTCAATAGAGATGGAGGTATGCTGGCCCTTCCTCCTCCCGTTCAGAGAATTCATTTCGTAGTCCATCTTCGTCGCCATAAATGTATTACGTCGTCGCTATAGCAGTGGTCTGTAAATCTGAGGACTAAAGTTCGAGCTCATCGAATTGGCGGGGAATCAAAACTAGTACKCAAAATCTAGAAATCTAAAGAGGTTGGAAGAGGATCGGAAGAGGATCAATGCACCTTCCGTATGCTCCTCGATAAGGCTCCAGATAGGGTAGCAACAGCACACCAGGGAGCCTTGAAGGAAGGCAGGGACTGTCGCTAATGCTGCTGTACGGGATACCAGCTTTACGTTTGATTGTCTACCAATACTACCACGCCTTCCCTGCACTTTCATCAGGAGTCTATATCGGAAGAAAATTACGACTGAGAGTTTCAGCAATTTACCGAGCTTTTCAAAGCACGACCTCGATCTGGAAACGTCGTGTTTGAGCGAGCGGACGAGGCTGTCTCCGAGCGTTGAGTTGACCCCTTTACCGCTCAAAGTCATGGATTGTTATCCGATGCTCAGTGCAACGCTTGTGAATGGCCAGCCAGGATATCTCAGCGCGTGGCAACCGCATGTCATCCTCGACTTTTGCCGTTACACGCTGGTAAACAAAGTCTAATGCCTTGATAACGACGCCGCCAGCCCGCGTCACTTTGACCTTGCACTGAACCTAGTCCGAGAGGGGTGCCGGTCGRATGAAGATTTGTTCACACACCCCGTGCGGGGTGGACGTGTTTATTGGACAGTGAGACATTTTGCCYTGTAGCCAATGATAGGAAGGAATGGCAGATCGGGTAGCTGACAGCAGAATTACTACATCTGATCTCCTACGAAGGACAAAGTAATGACCAGGTAGATGAAACCTTGCGCYTACRCCAGGTTTGGTGRTCCTGCCTATTCTGGATAATGGAGGRTGTTTTAAGCGRGCGAGGAGAGCACATGGTGAAGTACTCGTAAACATCAAATCACAGGCARTAAGKGCGTTTCAACATCGRTGCAGCCCATGCTTCGAAATATTTTTTTTCCTTTTTGTGATTCTTGAATCTGGTCGTGGGGGAGACGGCAAGCTGCCGGTGTTRACTGTGCCGCCGGAGAAGCGGGACAGCGTCCCSGGCGGTCTAGACTCACCTGCAAAGGATACAAGGCCCCTCGTCGATTTAGGCGATACAATACCAAATTGTTTCCATTTTGGGTTTRAGGACCAAGCACTGACCAGTAAGCGGAGCRCGCRTGAGTTTATTTRGAACGATTGCYGCAGRGTGTGATCGCTCGGAGCCCCACAACCAAAACAGAAGGCCCAAGACTTCAGATACGGCCAAGGAAMATCATGYTGTGTAACGCTACTAACGGGAGCTATCCAAAATAAGCTAATATCTTCCCTATCAAAGGAAAGAAGGCKTACCACTAGACCAAAGTAGATCGATTTAGCGTTTTCACAGCATATCACGCCGCATAGTTTACAAAAGAAGCAAGTTGCAATACTTTGCCACCATTCAAAGCGAAGATGAATTCGTTGATGATGTATCGTGCCGTCAAAATGCTTTCAGACATTAGCCTGCTGGTGAATACAATCTGCACCAGTCGCGATCGACGATGRYAAGGRTCGAACGAGYATAGTACGCATGTCGCAATTCTCGACAGGCTCACTTGCGCATCTCATTTAATTCTCCTAGCTTGGTTTGTGGGGTCGATTATAAAAACTATAATGCGGGGCTAGGGGGCRTATTGGCAAGGATATAACCTCATTATCATCCCTTCTGAGGGATCCGTGCTTCASTAACCCCTGAATATATTTWATTATAGTACCAAGAAAACAAAGAGTTGAACGAGAGCRATATCCTCTGTGCATCAAGTCCACATGGCAGTCTGGGATGAGGCGCCYCACCCTCAGATGTGGAGCATCTCGCTTAACAATAGGGGTCACAATRTCTTGGCGTCGAACCAGTGGGACACGGGGTGTTGCAAGTGGTATTCCTTGAAATAAATARTGATTTTCARACAACTTCAWAACGCCTATTCATATGAACATRCTATCAAGTGAAATGAWACTTTTTTGGCAGRTTGCAAACTCAAAGAAAACAAATATTGCCGAAYCAAGACCGAGTGCCTTCAGGATTGCACCGYAGCARATTCTTCATCGCAGTGAATGTCAAAGGTTGCTTTGCTGTAGATGCTGAACCATGTGACATCCTTGGATTGATCTTCGGGTGCAGACATCTTACAGTTGGAGTTTTGTGTCAAGAAAGCGGCTACGAATGCCTTCACCATCATTATACTGGCACGTTGTCCAGGGCATTTCCGCGGGCCCTTTCCAAATGGCATGAAACACGACGAACTGCTGATGTCGCTTGCGTGAAGAAGAAATCGAGAAGGGTCGAACTCGTCCAAGGGTGYCATGTCTTCGGAGACTTTCTTCTTCCAACTTCCTTCGTTYGCATGCAAGGCATGAATGCAGGAGACGATTCTCGTCCCAGACTTAATKTTRTACTGTCGACCCCTGACTGATAGCTTGAAGTCTTCTGTTGCAGAGTTRTTGAGTAGAGAGCCAGGYGGGTCGTAACGTAGAGTCTCRTCAATGAAYGCAGTTAGYTTTGGGGCRTGCATCAGCTTTATGTACATTTCTCCTGGCTGCGTTTCGAGCTCCTTGATCTCTGCTAGAACTTGCTGCCTCCACGATGAATTTGTAGGATCAAGAAGGTGATAGAGCGTTCCCATCAAAGTCGCCCTAACGGGGTCCAGTCCCGCAATTGTGGCCGTCGTCATGTCGTCGCGTATAATCTCAACTGGGATCCCCAGTGCTCTGTCGGCTTCTGTGACGTGTGCAGCRACAGTGTTTTCTTCTGGGGTATTTATCATMTCCTCGATTGCYTTGCGTAGGATTTTGACATTGAACTGGAGTCTTCTCGCTTCCTTGGTAACAGGCAATGTTGCTAGTGGAAAACAAACTCGATTCCAGAAGCGRAGGGCGTAGAAWCGTAAGTCGGTGAAGTTATTGTTCAAAGCCGTCATGAATGGGAAGGACTTGAGCTCCCCRTCATTATCCAGRACCTCAAGATTGCGATTGACGTTTYTCKTTCCCCAAATRACCTCTCCRCTTGTTTCTCGAGTCCAGTCGTCCAACAAGGCCCGTATGTTGATCGTYGTGCCCGAGCCATTTYTGACTTTGAATCTGTCCAGCGCTTCTTCTGCTTTTCGAGTYACAATCTCATATAGGCGTTTGTTGGCCTGCATACCTCGAGTCAAGGTAGCCTTGCGCTCCAGAAAWCGTGACTTGTTGACTCGAAGAAATGAMAGGGCRTTGGGGCTCAATTGCCCAAATGAAAATAGCGCGGGTGTGTTYCGATCGACATGTTTCCCCGTTTGTGCAATCAATTCTTCGCAAAGYTCCGCRCTCGTTCCATACAGTTGAACTGAAAACCCTCTGATKGTGCCRTACAGATCTGTAGGACGCTCTGTGTAGAGATAGTCATGRCTCTTGTTCTTCTCTCTYAATTTTTCCACYCGCAACTCGGCWCCAATAACTGCATAGCAGTCCTTCACAAAGCGAATGCCTTGTCTCTCGTAGTATAGACGCAACAACCAAAGGCGCAGAACGAATGTCCAGAGAACCCACAACGYAGATGTYACAGTTGGAATGGCAAGRAAAAGCATCCACTTGGCACCCCTAGATATGTTATATGGGTCATTCAGAGAATCATATGACGTCTCAAGTAGAATRCTGATAGGGTCCTCGGAGCCCGTGAGGTTGGAACCARACTGATCCATCGTAGCGGAGACAAATTTGCCGGCGTTATAGAAGTGATCGGCTGAACTTTGCACTTGGTTTCATGTAAAGRTTCTGCAGTTGGTCTCACGAATAGACCTGCTGGCCTGCTGGATACCACRCTATCTTTATTGTGGTTCATACTGCTACCACATCATGCCCCCTCCTCCACTAATAGATCTCCTTAAGCTTTGCCCAGCCCAAGAGGCGCAAGTTAGGCAGATCCGGCAACGTTGTACTGAATCTCAAGTGCCTCTTGAGCGCATTTGTTATTGATTGTGGTGGTGTGAAAGACCCACCTTTCTAAGGCTGCACGTTCGGTAGTGAATGCYAGGAACATAAATTGGGATTTTACCCGGACGCCYTCCTTCCTCAGATCTCAGATACTCGGGGAGATTTGTAAGAACCGCGAGTCCACTTCCTATTTCCAGCCATTGGGAGAGTCGGAAGGATCTTTGATGGTCGTATGATGGTTTTTTCCGAGCCAATACTCTCCCAAATGGCGCACATTGAATCTTGCAGACAGCCGATGGGATCCACGACGCTCTGTTGTGTCACCAGATCATTGCACSACTTGGTATTTCGCAGGATCCTACCGAATGAAACCCACCATATCACTGACAGTCTTGTTCAGGCAATTATCMCCTGCATYACCCCGACGCTAACTCGATCACRTACTTAATACAGGCCCTTTTCTTCTCAGGTGTGGYATAAGATCTCCTGGGTGTTCGGTATAGCTTCCCCTTTCGTTAAAATGCCTGAGAATAYGACTTTAAGTCCRCCGGAGAGAACARGTATTGCTCAACATAAAATAGCATACCCTGCCGGTCTCTCAGAAATCACAGACAGCGAAGATGTTTCTGAGAAAWACTTASATGTCTGCACGGGAGAGGCGGTGAGTGGCGTGTCGGTAGACGCTGATGCAGCCAATGAGACGCGAGAACCCAGCGGGGGGCTGAAGGCCTGGCTCTTCGTCCTTGCAACTTTTCTCCTGTTCATCAGTGCATGGTGAGTCCCGGGSCCCCCACCAYAGGYAACCATGTCGCTAAATGATYGTTCTATAGGGGTCTCACACAAACTTTCGGCGCCTTCCAGAAGATCTACCTCACTACCGTTCTTCAAGGCACATCATCYAGTRCCATCTCGTGGATCGGCAGTGTCCAAGTCTTTCTGGTCATTGTTCTGGGTGCCCTTACCGGCCCRCTCTTYGATGCYGGCTACCTTCGGCCGCTTCTGYTTCTTGGCTGCACRTTGATTGTCGTTGGGATGTCRATGCTCTCACTCGCTACGGCTTACTGGCATATCTTCCTGTCGCAGGCACTSTGTGTYGGAATCGGAGCGGGTCTGATTTACGTGCCCTCACTTGCTTTTGTCGCGACGCTGTTCCCACCGTCGACGCGTGCATGGGCCATAGGTCTTGCCAACGCAGGTGGRAGTGCGGGGGGRCTCATCTTYACTTTCATGCTTCGTCGATTGGAGCCCACGATCGGGTTTGCTTGGTCGGTCCGTGCTGTGGCGCTCGTAAATCTCATCCTAGCAGTGATTGCCCTCGGGATTATCCTGCCCCACCGACCTCCACAGCAAGCTCATAAGCGTGCACTGTTCGACCTGAGCGCTTTGCGCGAGCCAAACTTCGTCTTCTTTGCGCTTGCCCTGGGTCTCAACTACGTTGCGTTCTATATTCCTCCTTTTTACGTCCCGACATTTGCAACTGCTGCCTTACACAAGAGCCAAGATTTTGCCTTCGATGCCCTCGCCGTGGTAAGCGCAGGTTCCGGTATTGGGCGYACAATACCAATGCTGGCTGCTCCGCGGTATGGCATTTTGCAGGTATATCTCTTATTCACCGCTGGTGCTGGCATCTTGCTATTYACGTGGATATCCGTTCATCAAGTACCCAACTTTCTTGCCTTTTGCGCCTGGTATGGTATCCTTTCTGGGTGTTTRGTTTCAGCGCCCAGCGCCGCCATTGCACTCTCAATTCTCTCGCCCTCCATGAATGTCATTGGTACGCGCATGGGCATGTGCTGGATGTTTGGCGGTGTGGGCGTCCTCATTGGATCACCTATTGCGGGRGCTCTGGCAGATGTGCCGAAAGGAAAWTTTGCACCTGCGGAGGCTTTCGCTGGGGCCATGTACGTGGCGGGGGCTTTYTGTTTGATAATCCCTTTGGTTGCGGACATCAGATATAATAGAAAAAATAGACCAGCTGAGTAGCTTCACAAGAAACATAGAAATAGAGCATTGTACAGTACTCRACCACTAGTTAGGGTAGATAGAAATAAAGCGCTTTGTTTTCAACTCTACATCAATTTTTTCAACATTCGCTCATCTCATTAAGAGCTCTAAATTCAAAAATGAATTCTTCTATGAATCCTTGAGACCAATTTCAGATAGTCTGGCTCGTTTTTTGCTGTGACGTAGCCATGTCGAATGAAGAAATCGATCCAAGCTACCGCGCTATTAGGCTTGAACTTCCCTTGTCTCAGGGCCAGCATAGTCTCTTCCGGGCTCCAAAGATAGAATTCTTCAACGTCTTTGTTTGCAGGCTTCGGGGCCATATCTGCAGGCAGTTCAATGTCATAGAGGTGATGAGTCGACGGCTGAAGCAAGCCTACCTCACCCCCAGCTCTTTCGTCTCGRATATAAAAGTAGGATATAGAACCTACCGCCTTGGCRTGTTTTCTGATAAAATCTTCTGGTAAACCTGCTTCTTCCTTCGCATCTCGTACCATGCACTCGAATTGGTCTTCTTCGGCAGTAATACCCCCTCCTACCGTGTTATCCAGCATTCCAGGATACGTTTTCTTCGTAGCTGCCCTTCGTGGAATCCACAGTCTCATCTGCCCTTCCTTGTCCCGACAAAACCCCAGTATGTGCACACCGACAGTATGGATACCGAACAACGCACTGCCCGCACGCTCCATGCGCACATCTCTCTCGATGTYGAGGATCCGGTAGATTTCATTCATCCAGCGTCGTAATATTTGGAAGCTGTCTTTTTCACGAGCCAAGTTCAACTGGTCTTCGATTGCTTTTGTCTCGATGTTTTCACCTRGTGCATACTTGATAGACACTGTCCTTCTCTCGTAGTCCACTTCAAAACTGTTGGTCCATGGCATCTTTTCGACCACGGACGATAGCATAAAACCGACTGTAATRGAACCAGGAGTATGTTCGTCCCATGTCTTTTTCAGACAAAAGCGGTAGAAATTTGAGGTAGCTACTGCGAACTCTGAGATTTCGTCGGGATAAGGYAGMCTGTAAATATTGTCAGACAGCTGAAACAAAATACTGGGTCTATAGCGATACCCATCACATTCTTTGGCAAGATCCAGATAAGTCTTAATTACTTCTGCCATATTGTACTCAAGTCAAACYCAACTTCTCAAACTTTTGGTCCACCAGGAGAAGGTGCAAGCCTACAACTGCGTCAAGCCAGTCGTGCCACTCAAGCGAGCTTGGAATAGCATCGAAATTCCTGTAAAATACCAGAATAATTATGACCAGGAACAAACTTTCATGCTCAGAAGCATATATCGTGTGCTATTCGCAGGAACTCCGAGCAGGGATCAAGYGCATGYYAGCTCCCAGGGRTAGAGCGTAACATTGCAGAGGAGGGTTACAGCCGCTTARACACAGCGTYCGTCTTGCGTGTCACAAAGATCGATGTGTGGCTCATGCAAGATGCCTTGACTGGGTTCATTCCTCTCGATGCAACATACCTATGCAGGCAAAGTTTTCGGAGGGAGGGGATACRTACCTTTCGGACCAACATGATACTGGAAAGTGGGACTTCGGTCAAAAGCAAGWATGAAGTTTRAATCAATAGATTGAAGCAAAGCTGAGGCGTAGTGAAGACCGGAATAAAACTGGTAGCATAGCACTCGTGAAGCATGCGTCTTGAAGTTGGTGGACGGGTGGCGTTTTCAAAGTTCATCCGTTTTAGTATAGCAAGGATTCTGCTTCGATGCAGATGCACCGTTTGAAAATCCTTCCAGGATTTGATTCCCTCCGAAGCCTTCTTTCGTGGCTTCGGAATCACAATATTTGTCTCTCACACCCCTGTAAATTTAACCTTCCCTTGCGAACCTGGGGAAACTTACCTYGCCCGCGCGTAACAGGTCCTTATTTGGAATTCTCGGAACCACAAGGGGAAGTATCAGAATCCTAAAGTTACGAGAAAGGGTTTCCTTGAGAAGCCACGAGAGYYAGCTCGCTACCGTTTGATAASACGGCTTCAACGGSTCAGACGGGCGGATCTGGGATGGGCTTTCCGGCCGCAGAGGCGTAAGCCACCSAGGGCGAGATCTGTTGAACTCYATCAGTTCATGTATCAGACGATAATTAGCGCCAAATTCATGTATTAGACGTCTAATAGTGTATATCTCTTATACGTGGGAAAACATAYCCAACARGTCTTAAGGTCACAAATTGRAGGTCTTGTTTAGGGAYCACTTTTACCYCTCCCGATTTTGAAGAGGCGATYRTAGAAGACTGAGTGCCCAAGAACTAGGATATGCACAGCTAGCATGAGGTCGAAATATCCGATTAGTCCTTGTATCCACTCTAAGAGTCTGTCCAAAAAATACAGTRGTGCTACAATAACGAGACATACTCCAGGCATGACTCCTAAGATCAATTCGACCCGTCAAATCCGCCCCTTTCCACATCACTAGTAACGCCCCAGGTSACCGTCTGTTTGATAATATTCGCTCTRCTCGATTGACTCTCRTCCGAATCGCGCTTCCCCTTCTTCCCAGCACTAACAACCACKACGCTATTGGAAGGGTCGAAACTCTTGGCAACTTGAGACGTAAGTTGTACTTTGCTCTCCGAGTGTTTGCTTCCGAGTGCAGAATTCCGTTGGCCGTCTTTGGCCTTYGAGCTTCCTTCCTTCGCAGATCTGTAGGTYGATTGGAACGTGGTCCCGCCACGGCGCCGCATGTCGTCRACYCTGTGCATYCCGGTCTGCAGACTYTCRAGGAATGGCTTGAGGTATGGGATGCAAGCGGTGACGATCCCTAGGCCTTGTACCACCGACATGGTAAGAGCAACRGGCCAGAAGTCGAATGTRGGGTCCGTAGTGCCCTTTGCTTTGTTTGTAAATGCAGTCTGTGTAGCAATTGCCGCAATGTCACTRTTGGAATGTTAGCTTTGAAAGCAGGATAGAACTTGTGCTAGTGTTTTGGGAGCATACAAACTGCGAGTGGCAAAACAAATCATGACAACGATCTTTTGTGTGGAGTGCACCCGAACAGTCCACATAATCGAAACCGGCAGGGCAATGAGTGCAGCATCGAGAAAAATGTTGAAAATGTTGATAAAATTCCACATCGCATATCGATCCACGCAGGTGTTTGATACAAAGTTCCAGGTCTCTGGTAYATGGCATTGGAACAGCACTAGGAACACCGACGTAATGACCCATACAAGCACTGCTCCCCCAAGKGCAAGACTGAACCTGATGTGATGAGTCGCCGGACTAATGAGTTTGATGAACAACGTCAGAGACAATTTGGCGAGGCACTGGCTGATGATAAACAGTACATCYGCAGCATATGCAGTTTTCTGGTACGCAACTATATCTGATGTGGAGAGCGTATTGGTGTGTTGACCAAGTCCGTGGGTAACCTCAAGGCTTGTCAATATCGTTTGAGCGAGAGCAAATGCCTATCAATAYGYCAGCTATTAATTTCTCCTTCYAAACAGTTGCTCAAGATGCATCTTACAATTGCACCCAAAATCATAAAGTCGTCTTTGCCAAGTTTGGCCGTAATGGCCCATCTCGTTCCAAGACGTGTTAACACTGCGAGAAAACTCGTCCAGAAGAACCACCAGCCTACAACATTGATGACCGGTCCATGATTCCAGGGACGATCAATCGGCCGTTCTGACCTCGTCAAGAGGGTCAACATCTCGACTCGCGCGGTGTTGAGGTAATACAGAAKTTCGATGTGGAGAAAGAGCTGATCWTCAGCGAAAAGAGGCTGGCTTGCTGACGYGRGATGGCGAAGTTCAACGGCAGYCAGCAATTTTAGTTCATGCGGGGATCRAGCTTTTACGGTGATTTCRGGCTGTAAATTACCCCACGAACTTTCAGACCAATATTGTTTCGCAGTTCTGATAAGCTYTGTAAATGTGGTCYAGGGTTAGGTGACATGGCGTTGGCTATTGCATGATGCTAGCTGTCGGCCCGCACCTCCCCGATTAGGYGCGGTACATGGGTACAGGGGTACAGGGGTACAGGGACATGCTATATTCACACACCCCTATAGGAAGCTCCCCTGTTGAACGGGAAAGTACGAACTTCCAGTGGYCTACCGGTATTTTCTCGGGTGTTYCTACAGGCRTGCCCGATTTAGACATTGCTACAGTAATATGCGAGTTCAGCGCCTTTTGCCGATTTTTAGTATGTGCGTATGAACTTTTGCTTGTATATATACTAAAAATCCGTGAAAATAGACTAAACAATAGCAAATATTTTATTACCCCGCCGATAACTTTATTAATATTGTTTATTTAAATAATATTAATACTTTTAATATTATATATTATTGAATTATATTTTTAAAATGTTTTTTTAGCCAAAAAAGAAAAAAGCTCACTAAAATAAAAGCAAAAAAATCCGCCAAAAAATTTATTGCTTTAAAGTTTAAAATTTCCTTGAAAACAGTTGCTTTTAGTAGTAAAAGCAATAAAAAGCCGTTAAATAAAAAGCTTATAATTGAATTTGGAAGTATATAGGTTTCGTTAGCGCGGTCGTCAATGCTTATATTGCTTTTAAAGGCATTAAAAGCCTTTAAATTAAATTCTTTTTTTTTTTTGCTTTTTTTTAGCTTTATTTTTAAAGTATTTTTATTTCTAAATAGTGAAATAATATAAATTAGATTTTGTATTATTGATTTTAATAATTCCGATTGGTTTCAATAGGATGAATAGAATAAATAAATAGATTTAGAAATTAAGGTATATATGGAGAAAAGAGGGTATAAAGGGAAATTCTATATACTAATCTTTTGGATTGGTAAATATAAAGCAATTAAAAATAATTAAATTATTTTGGTTGGAAGCTATAGCAAATAAAAGGAGTTTAAAAAGATTTTAATTGAAATTAATATTTGAATTAGAAGTATTACTATAAATTAGGGCTTTAACTATGCATTTGGCGAAGCTCCTACCGAAGATAAATCTAAGGTTTTTAAATTCAAAAAAAAGATTATTTAATATATATTATTTAAAAATAAAGAAGCGCCGTGGAGCAAAAAGAAAGGCCTTTGATCTATAATAAATTAAATGAAATAAAAATTAATAAATATAAAAACCTAGGAAATAAATACGCTTAAAGAAATTTAATATATATTAAAAGACCAATAGAAATATGAACTAAAGTTTTGTATAAATTATGGATTTGTATATTAAATTAGTATTAAGTTTTAAAAGTATATTTAATTTAAAACCTAAAATATAGTAGTTTAGGCAAAGTAAATTAAATATAACTAATATATAATTGATAAATTTAGCTATTAGTTTATTAGTATTTTAAAGGCAAAATTAAATAAAAAGAAATTGGATATTTTAATAAAAAAGTATGTATAGATATTGTTAGCTTAATTTTAAATATTGATAATGCTAAATTATATGATTTTGGGTTTTATGCTTTTAATAATGCTATTTTTGTATTAATAGGTACAATTATTTTTTGTTTTAATGCTAATGCTTATATATTAAATACTATAAGTTTTTTCTTGGATTTATTAGGGATATTTTTATTTAGGACTATTATTAAATAATTTATATAATAATAGCGCTATTAATATAATTTCTTTGACTTTTATAAGGGGGTCTGCTAATGCGCTATATTAAAGCTAATTTGTATTTTTACTATTATAAAGGAATTATTTAACGCTTAAGTTAATTTAATTTTGATTTTACCAGCGAGAGCTATATTCTTTAAATAAAGATCATAGAAAACTATCAATTTGATTTTTTACTTTAATTATACTTTTAATATTTGTATAGCCAAAGAAAATCAATCAAACGCTATTAAAGGCATTTTATAAATAGTTAATAAACTTCGATAAGTTCTAAAGTTATAAATAAAACGTGGATTTAATTTTATATAAAATTAAAAAAAAAAATTAGACTATTAAAAATATTTGTAACTTTTGGCTAAATGACGCAAAGCTACTAAAAGGCCTATTATTAGTTATTATGGACTAGATTAGTGCATTTAAAAGGTTTTATAAAAACTTTTTTAATAATAGTGCATTTTTTAAAAAAAACTTTGCCTTTAGAAATAACAAAAGATTTAATAAAAAAAATAATGGTTTTGCCGATTATTTATTTTTTATTTTTAAAAATAGCAACAATAATTTTAATAATAATAATAAGAATATTATCGGCCAAGGAAAATTCAATAATTTAATTGATTATAGTTATTTTAATTAAAATAGTAAAGGTAATAATAATGGTCTTAATTGAAGGTTTTGAGCTTTGCTTAGTTTTTATAATTCAAATAAATATACTAATTTTAATATATACATAATTTATGATTTTATGTTTAAATTTATATTTAATAAGTTAAAAAAATATATAAAAACTTAAAAAATAAATCCTAATTATTGGATATAAGTTTTTTTAAAAAATAATTAAATATATATAGAAAATATAAAAAATCCAAATTTACTTTAATAAAAACATAATATATATAATAATTATAAAATTGTAATAAATAATAATAAAAAACTAATATAATTATTTAAAGTTATAGTTAAAATTCCGGAAATATTTAATAATTCTTTTTTTTGCTTTTAATTTAATTATTATATTTTTAATAGTATTTTACAAAAAGCTTTTAAAGTTAGTATATAATTTATCTGCTTAAAAATAATAATTATAACAAATATATGCTTTAAAGTCATAGAAACTTTCTTTGATAGGGTTTAGAAAAAAAAAATAAATAAATAAATAAATAATATATATTCCTACTAATACATATATATTAACTATATACTAGCTTTTATAAATAAAAGCATTATTTATAATAATAATATTTCGAATTCCTTTATTTGGATAGTATTCTAAAAAAATGTTAAACTTTAATTAATTTTTAAATATTTTAATTATAATTTTTTTTTAAAAAATAATAAATTTAAAATAGTTTTTAATTATATATATTAGTAGAATCAACTAATATTTGAATTTACTTAGTTATTTCTTGATTTTTGGAATAATGCCAATAAAAGTATATTTTTATTTTCGATTTTTAGTATATTTATTACAAATAGATTTATTTATAAAAATCAATTATTTAAGCTTTTATTTTATAGAATTATATTTAAAGTTTTAAATAAAATTACTATTTTACTGAATTGCTATTAAATGCATTTTTTTGTAAAAATATTATAGTTTTTACTTAAGTTTTAAAATTTTAAATTAAATTAATTAAATATTAAATTATAAATAAACTAAATCTATAATTTTATTTTGGTATAATATACTATTTCGGTTTTATAGTTCAACTATAAACTTTTTAATTTTTAATATAATTTTAGGTGTAGGGCCGGGTTAAGTTTATAGATCTATATTTAGATTTTGTTTTTGCTTTTATTTATTATATATTCTTTATATAATTTAAATAGTAATATTGAATTTATTGGCGATGCTAGCAAAATTCTTTTTTTTAAACTAATTAACTAGTTGTTTAATTGAATTATGGTTTTTTTTAGGGAGACAAAAAGCTATATTTGCTTTATAGGACTATTAACTATAATTAAAAAAAATAATTTAAATTATTATTTATTAAATTTAAACTAAAGATTATAAAGTTATTATTATTTTAATAATAAAATAGGTGGTGCAGGGGGGAGAGGGCTTGCGCATACTAAAAATCGGCAAAAAGGCGCTGAATTCGCATATTACTGTAAGTTGATTCYTTAGCGCATGATCTATACTCCCTTGTTAGCCTTTTGACGGGTATGCAGAGTAAAAGCTGACCAAAATACGAAAGTGGTCATTGGTATAAGCGAGCTTCACAATGATTCTAGAAAGACTTCAGCTCGGGCTTCGCATTTGA
>QYSG01011370.1:36428-51088 GCA_003988875.1 Lachnum nothofagi
AATCGAGCAAGTCGGAACCACGACTTAAAGGATGAGGATAGACAATTAGTTTTACGTGAAACGCACTGCAAAGTCTCCAGGACTTTGACCGCCAGACTCCTCAAACTCCRATCCCTACAAATCACTTTGAATATCCCTTCTCTCATCTCAGAATGGGACTTGAGTCTGTCTCCCCTTTCTCCAGCTCTCCCAGAGTCACAGGCAMACTCYCACTTGASMCCGYCTTCTGATCTTTGTACCCAAACTTAGTCTCCARCTTCTTTCTCAACTCAACTTCCTTGATAAATAACGAAGAYARGAATGCAACCAGCGCGAAAGCTATGCAGACCTGCCAAACGAGCTTCAGACTGAGGACATAAACACCGATCACCTCACTCTTGACCTTCTCCGTGAACGAGTTCACGAAGTCTCTSGARGCRTGCTCRTARGCACCGCCCTTACTRAGTTGCTGCCGGACCGATGGATCRCTGATTCTCGAGAGGAGYTCACCGAACCGTGAGCTGAAGATACTTGAAGGAATGGCAGAGCCCCAGATGTAKCCGAAGCTCTGGATGAAGCCCCACGCCGCCGTTGCCAGCGCCACATCCGCTTCTGCGAGTGGTGCTTGGATAGCGGGCAGGGCTGCGGTCATSAGRAATCCGAATCCAACACCGAAGATGAGTTGGAAGCCGATCCATTTGCCGTYGGAGCTGTTCTGATCYAGTAAGGTGAAGAGGCCGATTCCAAYGGACATGAGTCCGAAYCCKAGCAACTGGCTGATTTTATAGCGWCCGGTTTTGGAGATCAAAGCACCGCCAACAATTGCGAATGGAACAGTGGGAGCCATTGTAGGCAACAAATCGATCCCGGACTCTTGGGGTGACTTTCCTAGAACGGCTTGGAAATAGACTGGGAGGAAGTAAAGAACCCAGTACAAGAGCAATCCATGGAGAAACGTCACGACATATCCAACGAACGAGGTCCGATTCGTGAAGAGGCGCAGCGGCATCATTGGGTATTYGCACCACTTCGATCCCTGGAAGACGACGAATAGGACGAGTCCWACGAAGCCGAGAATCAAGGGGAGAAGTGTCCGCCAAGAACCCCAAGGCTCAGTAGCACCAGCGTTCGCCAAGGCTAGCAATATCGAAGTCATCGACAGCATCAAGATCGCGTTTCCAACAAAGTCAATTCGCTTRATTTGMTCCATGAYCGTACCGGTCCGGACATGGTGCACATTCAAGAATGCCGCGATCAAGATGAAGCCTACACCTGAGATAGGAAGGTTGATCCAGAAGACCCAGCGCCAGCCAATGTGGTCTACCATTACCCCGCTGACGATTGGGCCAAGATCMGTGCCRATGGCGAAGATKGCGTAMARRATGCCGATGAATTTCTGCCGTTCTCGCTCWGGAACGAGATCGCAGATGATCATACTGGGTAACACGCTAATACCYCCGGCTCCRAGACCTTGGATCGACCTCCCGGTGATCATCACCGCCGTGTTGCCAGCCACGGCGCAGATGAGACTTCCAACCATGAATAGGAGAATGGCTGCCAGCAAGGTGGCTTTGCGGCCGAAGATGTCGGCGGCTTGGCCGTAGACTGGCTGGACGGCTGTCCAAGAGCAGTTGAGAGGATGGTAGTGTCGAGCGCGGTCAAGGCGGCCGTGAGTCCTATTCCGGGGAACATGAGCCAAAAGCGCCATCCGCGAGGGGTGCTGCTTTCCACTTTCTCGTCTGCTGGCGATGGTGGACCAGCCATGGCATCGTCATTTTTTTCTGAGGCGAAGCTCCCCGTTGAGGGGGAAGGTAAAGGTGCTTTTTCGTCTTCCATCTCAMAAAGATGTTTGAAAGAGAGTGAATGAAGATAGGAGGTAGAAGTAGTAGAGACAGACTGGTGGGTTACAACGAGAAGCAACCTTTCGGCGGACCTACATCGCAGTTATCCAGAGTTCTTAAGTGGATAATGTATCTCGGTACTCATTTCGGTACTCACTTTCCACGCCGTGATCTGTAACRCCGTCCTAGAATGTTCTCAAACTGAATCCCAACTTTTATGACAAGGGCTTTTCTGACCCGAGGAGCCTATAGTTCTCGATAGGGAAAGGAGCTCATCGTTACACCAGGCMAGGTACTTCTGAATCCAGGTCGTCGCCGCGCCGGACTCTGACCCGGCTCCACTTCGAGTCATCTCGAGAGTCAGAAASATTAGAATCAGCGTAAACGCCGCCGAAATGAGGGAATGCCGTTAGGGTTCAGCCCTGTTCAGATCACGAAAAGTACACGAGTCCAAGTCCAAGGTAAGCAGCAAAAGCCTTGACATCTCGTCGAACAGTGCTTTGCCCTCGTACAACTCATCGTCGCACAGTTGCCTAATTCAGACGAGTAGGAACTGATGCCAGTCGATTGAGCTTCGATTGACAGGTGTAAGCAYTTTGATTGGACGAGAATGCAGGCCATCGCGCCTCTTCCGTACCTAAGTAGCAACCGAGGAGCCGTTGAACGGCACTTGCAGATATACGAGGAAGGATTAAACRCTTGGCACTACCGCGCCGTTGGGTCGTAAGTGGCACATGCTCCTCCATGCGTGGCAGGCCAAGCTCACCGAGCCAACATCAAACAGGGGAAGCACCCATCCATCTCGGGGTTCGCGAGGAATGTATTGATTTGATTATGCAGGAACATTTTATTTCTTTTTTGTGTCGTACCAAGTGCCGAAAGAGGCGTAGATAAGGAAATTTATTGAATGCTGCATCATGCGCGCAAGTTGCCAATCAGAGGGGGGGTTGATTTTTTCACCTGCTTGCTTTTTTACCGGGTTCGTGGTTAGGCGGGGTTGCATTATAACATATGTAACAGCACTTACGCGTTTCCGAACCAACAAGCACTCCACCCCCTATACTGGATTTTTTGTTAGAACCCCAACGTTGAAGCGAGTCTTCATTTCTCCCTACCGGTTCKCTCGGACGACTGCTTCCAGCTCCTAGAGTCAAGAGCTATTCTTAGTCGAACAGAAATCAAATAAACTACAAGGTACACACCAAGAAGTCTTGTCATACCCAGTAGAGCAATAAAATCGAAAGTTATASTAATAACACGAAATTTATCATCAGTTGCCTGAAATCCTCGGYCAAMAACGACTAAGCTTAGTATACCAGCAAGCATGTCGTTCCCTCTGGCTCCTGCGACCAACATCGGTACGTGATATGCCATGGTCTATCAAATCCCGTTGGTCCAAGCTCAATACCGGCTGACACTTTGTCATATCCAGATTGGGAGAGCCTTGGGTTCAGTGTTTCTGAAGGTGAGTCWCGTACGGAACAATCTCAAGTCCTTCCRCCTCTAATGAAGTACCTCAGTCAATGGACACGTCGAGTCCCACTATAACAAGGCCACTGRCGAATGGAGCGAGCCAGAGTTCGTCTCAGACCCGTAYATTAAGCTCCATGGTCTCTCGCCGGCTCTGAATTATGGTCTCGCCCCTTGAAGTCCCCACCTTCACCAACATCACGCTAACTMRGCCCAGCCCAACAAGCCTTCGAAGGCCTGAAAGCCTACCGCTTCCCCTCAGGCGAAGTTTCTATCTTCCGGCCATCCAARAATGCTGCCCGGCTCCAGAAGACCGTATCATTCATTTCAATCCCGCCYGTGC
This sequence comes from Lachnum nothofagi, assembly GCA_003988875.1. NCBI lineage: Eukaryota > Fungi > Ascomycota > Leotiomycetes > Helotiales > Lachnaceae > Lachnum > Lachnum nothofagi. The sequence continues at coordinate 40,062 of QYSG01011370.1, forward strand.
CTGAGGAAAAGTTCCTCAGYGCCTTGAACAAGGCCGTCGCGCTCAACACCTCTTTCGTGCCTCCTCATGGCGCTAGCGCAGCACTGTATCTCCGTCCCATCATCTTTGGCACCTCAGCCACTCTTGGCTTGGCGTCTCCAGATAAGTATACCTTCGCCGTGTATGTGACACCCGTGGGTGTAGCATATGGTGTGAAGGCTGTCCAGGCGCTGGTTCTAGAGGACTATGATCGTGTGGCGCCGGAGGGTATGGGCCAGGCCAAGGTTGGTGGTAACTATTCGCCGCTTGTGAGGCATATTGAGAAAGAGAGGGGTAATGGATTCGGCATCCTGCTCCATCTTGATAGCCAGACGCGTACTGAGGTTGATGAATTCTCGATGGCTGGGTTCGTGGGTATCAAGAAGGATGGCGACAGCTATACCCTTGTTGTGCCGGAAGAAAAGCGGACCATCTTGAGTGTGACGTCTGACTCGGTGTGTGAGATTGCGAAGGATTTGGGATGGGCGGTTGAGCATCGCGTTGTTAAGTATGAGGAGTTCGGCGGGTATGTTGGTGCCTATCAAGAGCATCACGAGGAAGTCGACGGGTGATGTGTTCGAGTACAACGGTGGCTCGAGCGAGCCTGGACCAAACTGCGCCAAGCTTCTAGACATCTTGAAAAGCGTGCAGATGGGGAAGATTGAAGACAAGTTTGGCTGGTGCACAAAGGTCAGCGAAGTAAAGGAGTAGTAAATCAGGAGAACGCTACTTCTGGAATATACCTTGCCATACCGAGAGACATAACAGGTCACTCGCTTCCTCTCCAAGTGATGAGATCGTCGTGAAGATGTTCGGTCGCAGCACTCAAGCTCCTAAAGTACCAGCTCACTTTCAAAACACCACATTCCAGCCCGGATTTTCTGTCGTCGCTAGGTCATACAAGACTCTATAACCCACCACAAGCGTAACCACATTCATCAGAAAGAACAGAAACGACATTACTGCCCGCTGGTCCACGTACTGCTTACCTCCATTCTCCGTTTTTGTGGGAAAAAACACCAGGGCGTCGTTCCAAGCCACTTGTTCCGCTCGCACATGCCGACTATGAGATATTTGCCAAGTCCAAAAAGAGCGAAAAGACTAATAAGAACTCCTAGAATGTGACGGAATAGTATGGAAAGTATATCTCGTCCGAGTGTCCTAGGGTCTGGAATGACAGGTTTGAGCGCCGCAGCAATGACACTGTTGAACAACCAAGATGAACTACCGACTGTGAAGCTGAGAAGGGGGAGACCAATCCATTTCATGACTCGCGCGATTGAATAGATGCCGCGATTTTGGTGCTCTTGTGTTTCTAGGGAAGTTATGAGCGCTACTGGTCTTGTAGAGCACCACCATGAGGCGAGGATCATTAGCTCCGTCATCAAAAAATGATGCTACGAAGCTAAAGCCGAAGAACTTCGTCCTAGGCGTTCCGTGGAAAGAGCTCAATTTGATAGCTTGTGGTAGGCCGCCTAAGATGAAAAATAGCCAGCGTGCCCATACCCCGTTGAGGAGAGTATGGGGCTGTTCCTCCGCGAACCGGTCGGCGAGAACGAACTTGAGCTCTTGCACTAGAACGTTTCTTTTGCATGCAAGAAGAACAAGGAAATGCATGATTGCATAGATAGAGTCGGCGACACAGATGAGTGGGGAACTGCGTAGATAGGCCCGGTATCTTGGTGAGGATACGCTGATCATCCGACCGCATGGCTGGGACATATTGTTCGCCCCGAGAGCGATGAGAACCCAGACACAGGTCTGCCATGAGACCTGAGCAATTTCGTCAGGGTTCGAGGCAGACGAGGCTGCGCCTGAAATTGTGCCTGATGCTTCTGAGTTCCTCAGTAAGCAGAGCCTGCGAAGAATTGCTGGTGGTGGTTCGACTCACCCATGATGAAGACGAATCCTATTGCTGTGTTACAGTCATTTTCTAGCAGTGACAGCCAAAGAATGGAATTTTCGAAAGCAAAATAAGATGTGTCAGTCATATGGTCGGGGTGCAGCAATGGGCTGTACGAGGCTTTCTGTGTGGCTGATGACACCATGAACCGCGTTACACAGATCCGTCATCAAAATTGGACGACTGCTCATTACTGAGAGATGATAAATTGATGATCGTTCAGCTGTTTTCGGGCCCCTCCTCGGCGAAAAAGTGACCCACACCATCTCCAAACCCCTCAGTCTCCAAATTCCCCTTACCCATCCATTCTTGCCAGACTTTCTTGATATCGTATCTTGTTCCCAAATAGTCAGACGAATACAAGGCCAGCACATCGACATCGATCTTCCTGCCGGCCTTCTGGTCTTCGGTCTGTTGCTCCAGATCCTCTTGCGCGCCGGCTCTGTAGTCGTCGCAAGTAGCTTTGATGACCGACTCGTATTTGAAAGAATTCGCATAGACTTCCCATGCATCATTCTCCTTGAATCTAGCCACCACCTTCTCGTTCTTCCCCGCCCAGCGGTCGAGGCATATCCGGACCCACTCGTCTCCGCCGTAGGCCTTGATCATATTGGTAGCGATTTCCACATTTGCCAACAACGGCCAGTGGAAAGCGCCAACAGAGGCAGGGGCAGATCCGAAAGTGCCCCATTGGACTATGGTGGGAACGATGTCTAAGAGAATGACGCCTTTGATGGAGAAAGTCGGGTAGTCTGCTTGGTCGACGGCTAGACGGTGACAGACTCGAGCGCCGCGATCATGGCCAGCTATGATGATGGGCTGCTTGCTTGAGGTTCCTATGAGGGAGTGGAGGGTGCTCAAAATGGCCTTGCCGGTGTTTCTTTTGTCGTGAGCAGCGGAAAGTGGCGAGGAGCGCCCATAGCCGGGAAGCTAGAAGCGTCAGACTTGAAACGTGGAGATGGAAAGGAGGMTTACGTCTGGGATGAAGAGRGGCATAKCAGATGGGAGATGGGCGACAATCTGGAAGTTATTAGCACAACTTCAACACTGCTCAATAAAATCCAAGACGATCCTCACATGGCGCCAGCTGTGCGATTGAAGTTAGCCAGGATGTTACATGAGATTGCTAGAGATGACGGGACCACTTACAGAAAGCTTGTCTGTGGGTAGCCGTGAAGCAATACAAGGATGGGCATCTGATTTCCAGAGTCTCTCAAGGCTAAGACTTGTCATATACTCGACGTCATTGGTCGACGCGGTGATACAACTTGTATCCCAGAGGGTGTCCATGATGTTCTGAAGATGGAAGGGATAAAAGTGTAGATGGCCAACTTTGAGGAAACTTCCTGAGTCTTAGCAAAAGGAGGAAAGCACGACTTGACAGCTCGAGAAGTACCGATTTCGGAGATAGCTCTAATGTCGCCAGCAGGGCGCTCTATCTGTCCCAATACAGTTTCTTCAGAAGACAATTCGGAGATATCTTTTGATTTTGATCCAATTAGATTCTTGACACTTGAAATGATTCGTAATTGAAGAACGCCGAACAAAAGACAACTTGGAAATCTGGGGATAATTGAGGGGCAGGTATCCGGCCATCGGAGAAACATTTTGCCTAGCGCCACACACCCCTGCTGAAGCTCCAAAATCTCGAGTTCATTTTTGTGCAGACCATCCCCACGAGAGTCGAAAGCCGATACAACCTCCCCACAAACGACCCAGCAGCTGTAAAAAAAATCATGGGTAATCGAGGAGGCAAACGAGTAAGTCTTCCAAGCTTTAGCGCAGTCTAATCGCCCTTCTAACAATCGCAGGGTGGCGGTCATAGACCTCGTCGCGGGGGCGGTGGGGGCAGAGGTGGAGGACGAGGTGGGGATAGAGCCCCCTACGACAATCGAGTCAGCTTCGACAAGGTTGAGAAAAAGAATGTCCGGCTCGAGAAATATTACAATGATGTCCTCGGTCTACCTGAAGAGGAGAGGGAGGATTTTTGGAATGCGTACAAGAGGGAGCTTCCGAACAGTTTTAGGTTTACTGGATCGAAAGGGTATGCTCTACCGACCAGCTACATGGACACTTCTAACAATTGCGCAGACACGCTCTTGCCGTGCAAAAGCTCTTCCAAGATCGATACGTCAAAGAAATCTCGAGCATCTCCCACCACGACGGCACCCTCGTCGAAGCGCCGAAGCCCGTCCCATGGTATCCCGACGACCTCGCATGGTGGATGACAACCCCCAAGAACGTCGTCCGCCGCTTCCCTCCCTTCGCCGCCTTCCAAAAATTCCTCGTCTCAGAGACCAGCGTCGGAAATACGAGCAGACAAGAGGTCGTCAGCATGATTCCGCCTTTGGTAATGGATTTACAGCCTGGGATGACGGTTTTGGATATGTGCGCTGCGCCGGGAAGCAAGGCGGCGCAATTATTGGAGATGGTACATAGAGGAGAGGAGGCTAGAGTTCACAAGGCACTGCGCGACTATGCGGAGGAAGATGGTAGGGAAGTGAGCCCAGAGCCAGAAAAATTGGAGGATGCAGACGCTTTGGAAGTCGATGCTAGTGATGATGGAAGAGCTACAGGCCTTCTCATTGCGAATGATTCCGATTACAAGCGCAGTCATATGCTAATCCATCAGTTGAAGCGACTTTCGTCTCCGAATTTGATCGTCACGAACCACGATGCGACGATGTACCCCTCCATCAAGCTCCCACCGACCCCTGAACACCCCTCCCGATACCTCAAGTTCGACCGGATATTGGCAGATGTGCCTTGCTCGGGAGACGGTACGCTGAGGAAGAACGTCAACCTGTGGAAGGACTGGCAACCAGGCAATGCGCTTGGGCTTCATATCACTCAAGTCCGTATCCTGGTTAGAGCTCTACAAATGTTGAAGGTCGAAGGTCGTGTGGTGTACTCTACGTGTAGTATGAACCCTGTTGAGAACGAAGCTGTGATCGCGTCTGCTATTGAGAGATGTGGTGGTCTTGGCAAGGTCCAATTGCTTCCAAGCGAAGATCAACTTCCTCAATTGAAGCGGAGCCCGGGTTTGAAGAAATGGAGCATTATGGATAAGGTCGGGGATACTTGGTCTTCAATGGAGGAGGTAAGCGTTTCAAAGCTAATGTCTCGCTTTTCATAGGTCGAAGAATACGACAAGAAATACGGCTCCACAATGGCCACCGAAAAGCTAGTCCCCGGCATGTTCACCCCTAAAGCCGAATCTCCAGACCAGGAGATCCCATTCGAGAGATGTATGCGCGTCTACGCCCACATGCAAGATACCGGCGGATTCTTCATCGCCATCTTAGAGAAGATGTCCGAATTCAGAGCCAAGCCAGAGAGTGCACAGAAATCTGATACTGATGTCAAGCCACCTATCACTTCGATTGTCGACGAGATCGAGTCCAGACCTGCGCCTGAAGATGGAGCAAGTGTCGCTCCTAAGATTGAGGCTGCGGATGCGCTTGATACTGGGGATATTGATGTTAAGATGGAAGAGACGCCCGCGGAACGTCAAAATGAGCGAGGGCATACGCCTGATGCTACGACTAATGGGTTGAAGCGGAGTGCCTCAGATGAGGAAGATGTAAGTCATCGAACTGTTTCTTAGGATCTCATAAAGTCCTCCCCAAAGGCGGTCAACATATAGGCAATGATTCCCCAAAGCCTCACTAACGGCTTCCGCAGTTCGATTCCGCAGTTCGATGCCGTCTCTCGCGCAAAGAAGCTCAAGACAAAAGGCGACACCGACCTCCCCGGACCCGACGATCCACTCGAAGACCGCAAGGTCCACTTTCCTCCACCCCCCGGCGCTGAACTCGACGCGACCATCCGCCCCGGCGACCTGCGGGACGCACCCTTCCGCTCCCAGCCTGGCAAAAATCGCAACGGCCAGCAGTTCGAAGAGCCCTACAAATACATCTCGGGCACACACCCCGAAGTCTCCGTCATCGAGTCCTTCTACCACCTCTCGCCGCGCTTCCCCCGCGACCGCTTCATGGTTCGAAACGCATCTGGCGAGCCCGCTAAGACGATCTACTATACCAGTGCGTTGATCCGGGATATTTTGACGGAGAATGAGGGGAAGGGCATTAAATTCGTGCATGGTGGCGTCAGGATGTTCATGAAGCAGGATGTGCAGGGCGAGGGCGTGTGTAAATGGCGTATACAATCCGAGGGCATGCCGATTCTCGAAGGTTACGTCGGCGAAGAACGGGTCGTGAGACTTTACAAGAAGGAAACTCTCAGGAAGCTGCTGATAGAGATGTTCCCGAAGCTCGCAGACGAGGGGTACAAGAATTTGGGAGAGATCGGAGAGAGGGTGTATAATATGGGGATGGGCTGTTGTGTGTTGCGGATTGAGCCGAGTGATGACTCGGATGGCTTTACGGAGCGCATGGTCATCCCTCTCTGGCGGAGCTTGCATTCGCTCAACCTTATGCTGGCGAAAGAAGACCGCAGCGCGATGCTGCTAAGGATCTTCAACGACACTACACCCCTTATCAATAACCAGATGCCGAGGAAGCCGCAGAATAATGAGGAAAAGGTCGAGGGGTTCTTGGAGGGAGTGAAGAGGGAGGTCGAGGAGCAGCCGATGAAGGGTTCTCTTGAGGGCTCTGCGCCTGTGAAAACTGAGGCTCAGGACTCGAGTATCAAGCCTGGGCCTTATGGCACGCTTGTGGAAGGCACGAAGATGGGCGGTGCGGATCTTGATGTTAAGGCGGAGAAGATTGTGAAGGGGGAGGATACCGACAAAGCTGACGAGATTGGGGGAGAAGTAGGTGGGCTGGATTAGATGTGTGTACATACGGAAATGGATAAAAGCAATTTCTTGTACTCCAGAGGTGCAGTTGGTCACTCTTCGAGCGCCGTGAGCTCTTCCCCAAAGTTGGGTGCATTGATCGTTCTTGCCTTTACACCCCCTTGGCTGCGCTTTCCTGTCTGCCTTCTGATATCGCGATTTCCTATATTCATTTCCCACAACATCTTTATCAAAGGAGAACGCTCTGCCCAGCGATTTGTGTAACATTGATTACAGACCACCACTCCTTGCTCTCGGTTACCAAATGCCGCCCCATGCTGCAAGCATGCTTCCGCTTGCGGCACTTCCCCGCTCGATGTTTCGTGTTTCGTATTCCGCGTGCTGGCATTGGTTGGGGCATGGCCGCCACGGTCGCACAAAGCTTAATATTCTGTAGCCGATTGTTTGCTGCACGCCCCACGCTCCGGACGTGGGATGGGAAGTATATGACATAAACGACTTCCTCAGATTTAAACTTTCAACACGCCAGCAATTGCAGCTGCATCACAACTCATTCTCAGCTATTAATAGCAATACATAGACTTAAAATTACGAATACGAATTTCAGGAAGGCAAGATCTCCCTAAGTCAAATTCCTCGGCACGCCCCCGCGTTTGAAACGGCGCGCCCGCTAAGGAGCGGGACGATCACATCCGAGCGCCTTGAGCGACGGTTTAAGCTTAATCTCGACTTCACCAGATATTTATTTTCTCTCCTTTGTCAACATCTGCGTGTATACAGCCATCTAAAGCTTCATATCTTCTCTTATCTCCTCCCGCATCTAGAGATGTTGTCCCTCGCGGAGTTCCCTCTTCCCCTCACCCTCACCCTACCCCTCGTCGTCCTCTCCCTCATCATCTACCACCTCTCCTCCAAACCAAACAAATTCACCTCCAACGCCCCAAAACTCACTACCGTCTCCAACCTTCCGATTCTCGGCGCCCTGCAATTCTTCACTGCGAGATGGGAGTTTTACCAGCACGCGCGCTCTCAATCCAAGACAGGCAACTTCAGCTTCTGGCTCGGCAAATACCCGGTTGTTGGCCTATCCGGCGAAGAAGGACGGAAGTTATTCTTCGACAGCAAGGACCTCGGGTTCAATGAGGGATATGGAGTTTTGTTTGGCAACAGTCCGAACTCACTCAAGGAGAAAGGCCTGGCGCAGACGGACAGCGAGTTTGCGGGCCCTGGGGGGTATTTCGGGAGGAGGATTACGAGGATGTTGAAGACGGAGAACTTTGGGAAGAGTGCGCTCCTCTGATCCCTAATTTCAATATGCACTGACGTCCGGATGACAGGCCTCCCACGCCTCATGAGCGACGTCAAAGCCAACATGGCCAAGCTAGGCTCCGAAGGCATAACTGACCCCTTCGAGTCCATCTACCGCATCATCTTCCAACTCACCATGCGCATGGTCGGCTGCGACGACGTCGCCGACGACCCCGTCCTCCTCGAGAAGACCCTCCAGCTCTACGAAACCGTCGAGAACTCCGCGACTGCAGCAGCAGTCCTCTTCCCCTGGTTTCCGAGCCCCGCGATTGTGAAGAGAACGATTGCGGGTGGCAGACTGTATATGATTTTCAAGAAGATCGTGGATGAGCGGAATAGGACGGGCAAGAAGGGCGATGATCCGTTGCAGTTTTTGATGGATCAGGGGGATAGCATGCCGAGAATTATCGAGGTATATAAATTCCCCTCATTCACGAGCTCTCAAGGTGTAGCTAATTGATTGGGAACAGTTCATCGTCGGCGCCCTCTTCGCAGGCCTCCTAAACAGCGGCGTAAACCTAGTCTACCTCTCCCAACCCCAAAACTCCCACTGGCTCACCAAAGTCCGGTCCGAAATCACCGCCGCCGCAGCAAAACACACACCGGACCCCTCCCTGCCGCTCATCGAGCAGCTCTCCCACCTGCCCGTCTCAGCATGGGAGTCCGAATTCCCGCTCCTTGACCTCTGCTTGCGAGACTCGATCCGTCTACAACTCCTCGGCACGGCGTTCAGGAGGAATATCAGCGGTAGGGATATCAAGATCGGGGACAGCGGCGAGGTGGTCCCGAAAGATGCGTTCGTCACGTATGCGACGGCAGATATCTTGCTCGATGGGAACGTGTACAAGGATCCGGAGAGGGGGCTGGTGTACCGCACGCTTATATCGGGTGGGGTGTGGGACGGCATCCGTGTTTGGGGATGAGGTTCGCGAAGCTGGAGCAGAATATCATCACGGCTTTCTTCTTGGCTATGTTCGACTTCGAGCTCACGGATAGAGCGGGGAAGCCGACGACGGAGCTGCCGGGAGTTGATTGGAACGCGCATTCGGCGAGTAAGCCGGAGCCGAGGCCGTGGTTTAAATACAAATTGAGGACGTGAGAGGGGAAGGGGCGCTGGGGTTGAGGTATAGGGATGGGTTTGGAGTTGGGGGCTACATGGTTTGTTGCACATAAATGGCTTTAGGGACTATGGCTATAAGGGCTCGGTGGCGTTGCAGGCGTGGGGGAGGGTTTCAAGTGTATTTGAAGGGGCAGCATGGACTTGAATGGTAGATCGTTGAAAAGAGGTGGTGACTTGAGTGAGCTCGCTCCACTTTGTCACTTGAGAAACCTGCTATGGAAATGAACATGACAGGATTTGACTACACCAACGTTCTAGTTCCCCCAAAGTACCAACCGCCGCGTTCTCACTACACTACATCCATCCACACACATCAGCAACTTCAAAGAACCTCATCCCAGCCCGAAACTCCACATCCTCCGCAACCCCAACCACCGCAAACCACGCTAAACAACCTTATAAGTCTGCATGCCGGGCAATGCCTACTCCGTCTTCAGCCACCAGCAAACACTTACTCTGTCATCAAGTGGTTAGTTGGTATCCTTACCTGCAAAGCAAGTCCCCCCCCACACACACCACAAACACCATCCCAACAAACCCAAAACTCAACCACCCCCAGTATTCCCGCATACTCATCATCCCTCTCATCCCCGCCCGTATCAACCAGGTACAGGTGCTTCAACTCCCCTATCTCTCTATCTATTTCTTCTTTCCTCCATATCCCGACAAGCAGGTCGGCGCCGAGTATGTCGCGCATCGTGCCTATGTATATGCTCGTCCAGCGCAGGGCCTTTCCGTGCGCGTTTAGCTAGCGGAGATGATGGGGCCGGCGGAGGGCGGCGGAGAGGCTGAGGCTGTGGCGAATGAGGTCTGCATGGTGGGTGGGGTGGGACTTTACTTGTTCATGGCTTGGGGGGCTGCTGATATTTCTAGGTGTGGGGTTTAAGAGAATATGTGGAGGAAGAGAAGGGGAGGGTTGGACGGAGGGGGGGGGAGGAGTAGGGAAGGGGGAGGGAAGGGGAGGGGGATGGAGGTTTGGACGGAGTCTATTACAATACCAAAGAGATAACCCATGGTTTCGAGGACGGTGAAAAGCAGAAAAAAAACCTTTCCGGTGTACTCGTATTAGAAAACAAGAACTTGCATTCCAGTAATAATCAAGGCATTCTATTTCGCAGATACAACCATTTTTGCATTGGAGCCCTCTTAAACGTCTCGTTTATAATAAAGTTTTTGTTTTTTTTAGGAATTTTCTTTGCTTGCTTGATGAGGTGTGGATGCGTGATTAGCGTTTCCAGCGAGAGGAGTAATAGGTAGGTCAAGAGCTTGAAATCTTTTGTTGGCGATATATTGGATTTTGGCTGGCATACAGCATGAGTGGAACATCATATGCGGCAACAGTGCAACCACCAAACATGCCGCTCGAAGTTCCCAGAACACCTTTCCCTCTGATCAATTCACGTTCGAGTCGAGCTAATCTCCGCGGAATCAAATATACAGCCGCCGCATCTTCTACCACCCAAAGAGTCTTGTAAATATCCTTATGGGGTAATGGCTACTTTGTCTTAGCACTAGAGTCTATGTCATTAAGGGGTTTTTGTTCTGACCTGCCCGAGCAATCGCCACAACGGAAATGCAAAACGCTACGTTAAGCGCATGAATCTCATTTTCACAGAGACCAAAAGATACTATCTAAAACACAAGGAGACTATCTACCATGGATCTTTCGGGGACGCTTGGCTTCAACTTGGTGGCATTCTCGTAGTGCTCGCGTTGACTCAAGAGATTGGTTGATGAGTGGTTCTGCAGCGATGACGATGGACATATTGACGCTGCAGCGACTGGCAAATTGGCTGATTGTGTGACTGTGCTCTTAAAATGAATTTCGTGAGTACAAGCATCTAGCAACCGTATGATGAACGACGCAGGTGATGGAAGTTCTCCGACCCATAGAGCGTGATGGGCTGGAAGAGCGATGC